>VWZZ01002235.1:1327572-1347279 GCA_013399095.1 Psophia crepitans | reverse complement strand
ATTCTATTCTATTCTATTCTATTCTATTCTATTCTATTCTATTCTATTCTATTCATGGTACTGACCACAGGATATATTTCATGTTTTTGAGGATTTTCCAATGCTTTGCTGAAAGCTCTGAGCCAGTTTTTTTACTTAGGAGTTACCCAGGTGGATTTTTGTGGTTAAAGCCCACAACCAGGAGGAGAATGCTGCGTTGTGTCCTGAATGTCAGCAAGGAAGTAGCTGCTGCTTCGCCTCTTGCACCCCTGGGAGAGCAGCATATTTGTCTGAGGCCTTGAGGTCATAAATACATTGTGTTTCTAAGTGGGTTCTGGGTTTGTAGTAGATTTGTTTGTTTCTAATGGGGATGATAGAGCCCTTTAGTACAATTCTCCTGCTGTTGATTTCTCATTTATCAAAGCAGTCTGTGACCAGTACCCTACTCTTATATTGGAGATGAATCTCATCTCTGAGAGGTCTGAGGCAGCAGGAGTCTGTGAGCTTCTAAGGGGCAGAAGGGGGTTCTCCGTGCAATGGTCCCAAATATGCAATGCTGGTAAAGAAACAAACTGATGCATGAGAGTATGTGATATTGCAGTATAAACATGTTCTGTCCTCTTTTGTTGTGAAGCATGAATATGTCCTCAAGAAAGGGAATGTGCTGCACTGCTTCAGGTATTCAAGGATAATAAAGTCCTAACCATAGATTCATAGAAATTAAATTGAGCAGTGGATATTGTATGTCCACCAGACACTTGAACATTAAAAAAGCCCACTCTCTGTTTTAGAAATTAAGTTTTTATTTAAATGACATCTTGGACATTAAACCACTGTACAACCTTAACTATGTGAAGGACTTATTTCTTTAAAAGAAGATAAAAGCTGCATCTACTCCTGTGAACTATTTTAGCACTTTTCCCTCTGAAAACTTGGTTTTGCCTTGGAAAGGAGAGCTGCTTTTATCTTCAGAAATCTGCTATTTATCTTGTAACTGTAAGAGATGCAAGCACAGATCTCAGTTGACTTTAGAGTCAGATGAAATTGTCAAAAATACTTGCAATGGAATGTTCTGCTGGGAAATAGCTTTCAAAATTTCATCTAATGATGGAAAACAATCTGTCTTGCCAAATCTTTCCCTATATGTTTATACAGGATTTTGGTTTAAAAAGTCTGTTTCCTACTGAACAGCAGAATAGCTGCATTTTGAATGCAAGGTGATTTCATGTTTTGCTATTTGGAAAACTTGTATTCAAACACTCCTGCAGTAAATGTAACCACTTGTTATGTTTCTCTGTTTGCCAAATGTAATAATATTTCATTACTAATATCTGTACTTTCGTGATTTCAATGTTTTGGCTCAGTCATATCAATACCTGAGAACCAAGTAAATATGAAATTTGCATAAAAGACTTAGTGTCACCTAGTTTCGATGCAAGATAATAATATAATCTTAAGTATATTTTAGGAAAATATAGAGTGGGTGTATTTACCAGGTTTTTAAAACACAATATACTGATTTTCATGAATAAAATATTAATTGTACTAAATGCATGGTGGGCCTGTGTTAGGCAGCATCCCTTTTGCAAGGAATACATCCAACGCACTTATCCAAAGGTTGCTGCTAGTTCAATTTGAGATCCATAGTAAAAGGCTCTTCCTAACCCTACAACTAAGATTTTTGTCCCAGTTTTGCTTCTGCATGTGAATTTTATTTAGTGAGTCTCCATGTTCAGCAACACGCAAATTTGCTAGTCTCCTAAGTATTATAAATATTCTGTGCTGTGCGTTTGTATCCAAGACAATAACTTTTCACACAGGACACTTCAGAGTGATGTGACCACAGGGAATAAGGGGAGAAGATAAATGCTAAGATTAGAGATTGTCAGGCTATTTTGGGCTGAAGGAAATGTAATTGAAATGTATCACTTTACTGGAACATCTCTGGGACAAGTGAGAAGGAGGGGGCAGGGGGAGGAAGCACTGGGAGAAGAAAGATTGCTTGCACTTGGGACAGGAGAAAACAAGTGCCTGCTTTATCTGAGGCAAAGCAGAATTTTTCACTCCAGGTCACTAGAGTCTGGCAAGATGAGTCTTGAACATGGGGATCCCATGTCCCAGTGATGTCCCCAGCATTTACTCTGCTGTGTGTTTTGATGGCCATTTCTGTTTGTTGAGAGGAACTGTGCCAAAATATTCATGCTTTGAGGGATTTCTGTTCCTTGTGCCGTGTGGCATTAGGGAAAAAGAAAAAAGGAGTACAAGATACAGGTCTTTGCAGTTGCCACGGAAGAGGCTTGTTATGCTTATCTGTTCTGGTTATGATTGAGTCAAACTACTCACTACATGTGGAGCTTGCTGTGTTCTTTGAGCATCATCTCTGTAGTGCTCAGCTGCTCTTTGGGGAGCTTCTGGTTGGACTCATCTTGGTCACCACTCTCTGTACAAGTGTGTTTATTTCCTGCAAGTCTCGTGTTCCTTCCAGTCTGCACCACTGGAAATGTCAAGGAGGAGATTTTGTTCTGCTCTGCTGTCATTTTTGGGAAATGAGTGGGACTGGGATTATGTGGGCAGACTGGTTTCCAAGAGAGTGAACCTGAAGCTATGAAAGGGGCAAGAACTAATGCAAGAAAAACAGTAAGGAAAATAAATGTGAAATAATGGCAACAAATTTTGTACTGTAGAAAACCTTGTGATTTGTTTCAATTATTCCTTGCAAGACTTTGTCAGTTGCCCTTAATTGTGGTAAAAAGTGGTGTGGGATGATAACAAGAATGGACTAATGACTAACCGTAACTAAAAACTGTCATAGATAAGCAGCTCAGAAGTGCTCACCCCAGGCACTCTTTTATTATTTGCTTATGTTTTTCATTCACTGAGATGAATGACTTGTAAGACTTTTAAATTGTACCTCCCATGGAAGTTGGAGGAAATGCACTAGTTACCCAGCCAGTTTTCAAGTACTGATTAAGGTAGTAAGTGAGGTAGCATTATTTTTTACAGGTTATTGTGGTGTCACTTAACTTCAGCATGGTACTACTCTGAGTCCTAATGTTTAGGAACAGATCAGCAGGAATATGCTGATGTCTAAGGCCAGCAGTCCTGTGGAAACCCAGATCAAGGTTTTGTCACATACAGAAACTTATTGTGAGTCACACTTCTAACATTTGCTGATAATATTCTAGCTTTACTGATTTATACCAGAAATCCTTCCTCCTAAAGTATCAGCTGTATGATTCTCACACATGGTACATGAGGGTCTTTGCTAATGGGAAAGAAGATCTTGACCTTGGTTTATCTCCACACAAAGTCTGCTTGCTGAAGTACAGTCCTTATGTCAACTTGACTGGGTCTCTTCTTTTAACCTCATCTGTGTTCTTAGGAGGGAAGCACGTCCAGTGCAAAACATCCTTCTGGTTATCTCACAAGCATTGCTGGGGATACTATCATGAAAAGTATAGTCCTTGTGTTTGAATTCTGTACGGCAAAATCACATAGACCTGGTGTTGTAGTTCAATTCATTCAGAAACCATCTTTTAGTTATGTTTACTAAGTACAAGTTCTCTGTTAGACAGAGTTGGATTTATATAAGTACTAAATATTATATGTTTACACATTCACAATTTTTTTTTTCTCCCTCTCCACAGACATCTGTTTCTAAATCTTTCTCTGGTGTCCATCACCACAGAGTCAAAACAACTTACAGACGTCAACAAATTATTCCTTGTGATACCACTGGGAGATAGCTATAGCTATTTCAGCTCTGTGGCTGGGTTACTGAGGATTAAGCAAATTGCTCAAAGACAGTGAGAGATGGCAGGAGCAGAAGTGTTAAGTGTTGTCCTTGCACTCGCTCTTCAGGCAGCGCTGTGCAAAGGAGCTATCTGTTCAGCTGACAGGAACCCACTCTTGTGTATGACACTGTCTCCGTTCAAAACTCTAAATTACGTCAGCAGGCCAGACATCCGTGGTATCCACAAAAAGGCTTGGAAACAAATGTCTCTTTGCACTTTGAGCCTTACCCATTTTGGAAATCTCAACTTTGGAAACTTGTTCTGCACAGAATTAGAGAGAGGCTCAAGTTTCAAAATGCGGTTCTCATCTTTTTTTGTCATTATGTTGACTCTTCAGCTCTGAGGTTTGGTGTTGCCTTGTATGTAGCCATAATAAGATTGCAGAGGAGTCTTTTTCAGTATGTGTGCAGGCTTTGGCAAAATGTCCTGCAACATTATGTGGGGTTTTTCTGTAAGGCAAAGAGCTGTTATTGCTGTTCATATAAAACTTAGCTTCATTCCTAAGAATTGCTATTACTTTGCCTATTCAATTTCTTTCAGAATATCAATTTTCTATGCTTACTCTTGGAGCTGCAGTGTTTCTTGAGTTCTGTGTGTAAATATTGTCCATACATTCTCTTTCCCCATGTAAATAACTGTGATCATGGTCATAGGCTGTTCACCTATTCAGCTTCTCATGATGAATTACAGATGATACTGTATTTGAGAGAGTCAGTTCTCTGCTCATGATAGCACTAAGTTACCTGTGTTTTGCTTTGTTTGTGAGAGGTACGCGCTTAATGTTACCTGGATAAGTCTATAGATGCAGGAGCTTTACTGCTGCCTGGATTCCAGGAAATCTTTGCTTTTACAATGGGGAAAAATAAAGGCTTAGCTGCTGCAAGAAGCTATTAATGTAGTTGAAATTAGCAGCTCTGCTTCTGCTCAAAAATTATTTACCTGCTTTCAAATACTTGCCAAGTGATGCTTTGATGTGTGAACAGGATATCTTTGTGACTTCTCCTAGACTCTTCTCTTTTTCAGTTTCTTTTTTTTTTTTTTTTTTTTTTTTTACTTCTTAAAACTATCTGCACTAGTTTAAATTTCTAGAGTGAGACTTCAGAAGGTCAAGCATGCAGAAACAAATAAAAAACAATATGGGGGGATTGAGGGGTGTATTTGGAAATTACTGATTGTACCTTTCCATTTTCTCTCCAGAATTTTCCACTCATTCATGGGGTATTGAGTTATCTTGTGATAGGGGTACACCAGTGATTACTGCACAGTAAACCATGATGTACACATACAGCCTGTACCTGCACCCTTAGAGACAACCAGGTGGGAGATGTGGGAGACTTTTTTTTTTTCTTCCCCAGGATGTAACCAGAGTGTTTTTCTGGATTACCAGAAATGTCCCATTTCCAAAAAGTCACAGTAGAAAATATAAGCTTTTGCTGTTTCGGCAGTATTATCATATTGTTGTCCCACAAGCAAAACAAGAAGACAGTGAATACATAGCTCAGGTCAGCAAAGGTTTGCATTTGGATAGATGCAAGGATGGAAACAAGGCTCATCATTACTGACCTTGCTGATGAGGCCAGCTGTGGTCCCTACAGGAGGGATGATATGCAAACTTGCAAAAGGAAGAGGATTAGAAGGGGGGGATCCCTGTAAATGAGCAGATGATGACAATTGTCAGGAGGGAACTTCAGGAAAAGTCAGGTGTGCAAGCAGCAATGGTGTCAGCTACTCTGGTTGTCAGTATTTGGCAACAGTGTGGCATGTTGGGAAAAGTGACTGATGTAATCTACCTGGACTTGTGCAAGGCATTTGACACTGTCCCACATGACATCCTTGTCACTAAATTGGAGAGGCATGGATTTGTTGGATGGACCACTTGCTGGGTAAGAAACTGGCTGGATGGCTGCACTCAAAGAGTTGTGGGCGATGGCTTGATGTCCAAGTGGACATCAGTGACGAGTGGTGTTTCTCAGGAGTCGGTACTGGGATCGGCAGTGTTTAACATCTTTGTTCGCATCATGGACAGTGGGACTGAGTGCACCCTCAGCAAGTTTGTCAATGACACCAAGCTGTGTGGTGTGGTCGACACGCTGGAGGGGAAGGGAAGCCGTCCAGAGGGACCTTTACAGGCTTGAAAGTTGGCCCGTGCAAACTGCATGAAGTTCAACAAGGCCAAATCCAAGGTCCCACACGTGAGTCAGTGCAGTCCCAAGCACAACTACAGGCTAGGCGGGGAATGGATTGAGAACAGCCCTGAGGAGAAGGACTTGAGGGGGATGATGGATGAAAAGCTCAACAAAGCCAGCAATGTCCGCTGGCAGCCCAGAAAGCCAACCATGTCCTGGGCTGCACCAAAAACAGTGTGGCCAGTAGGTCAAGGGAGGGGATTCTGCCCCTCTACTCCGCTCTTGTGAGACCCCACCTGGAGTACTGCATCCAGCTCTGGAGCCCTCAGTACGGGAAAGACATGTTGCTGCTGGAGCAAGACCAGAGGCGGGCCATGAAGTTGATCAGAGGGCTGGAGCACCTCTCCTGTGAGGACAGACTGAGGGAGTTGGGCTTGTTCAGCCTGGACAAGAGAAGGCTCCAGGGAGATCTAATTGCTGCTTATCAATACCTAAAGGCGGCCTATAGGAAAGCTGGAGAGGGGCTGTTAAGAAGGGCAGGGAGGAATGGACAAGGATAGGACAAGGGGGAATGGGTTTAAACTAAGAGAGGGGAAATTTTTAAACTAAGATGAGATATTAGGAAGAAATTCTTTACTGTGAGGGTGGTGAGGCACTGGAACAGGTTGCCCAGAGAGGTTGTGGAGGCCCCATCCCTGGCATTGTTCAAGGCCAGGTTCAATGTGGCTTTGGGCAACCTGGTCTAGTGGAGGGGAGAGTGCCCGTGGCAGCGGAGCTGGAACTAGATGAGCTTTGAGGTCCTTTCCAACCCTAGTGATTCTATGCTACTGCCACAGGTATAGTTACAGGGCTTAGCTTCTCCTGAGGCCAATCAAATGCGCTAAGAGAGGTGGAAGTAGGCTTCCTTCACAGTATGCATCCATCACAGGTCATTTTGGTCCTTCTCTCTTGCAGAAATCTATCTATCGCTAGCTCAAGGCTGTTAGATTTGACTCAAGTATGTGTGGCAAAGTGGTAACAAACAAAATATCTAGAAATAAAGCAGGGAGGCACCTGAGCACAAATTCTTAAAGCTCTTAAAACCTCATCTGGAGTCTAACTTAGCAACTGAAATCTTTTTATGTGCATCTAGCTTCTTGAGCATGCAGCCAGTATTCTCATGGGTTAGATTTTCAAGTATTTATGCTGTAGCTATATAGACCTCTATGTATACATTTGAATTCCTTTTCCCTTCTTTGTATCATTTCAGAGCTTGAGGCTACAGCAAAAGATGAATGCTGACGGGATAGTGTTTGAGCACAGGCTTTGTTTGTTTGTTTATTTACTATTCTTTGTGAGCCCTATGAAGCATTCACATTGACAAAGTGAAGAGACTTTGTCAATAATTGGGGCGGTGACGAGAGGCATGGGAAAACAAACAGGCCTTCTGATCTATTTTAGTCCTCCAGCATAGCAAAAAATGCTGTCAAAAGTAATCTGGAGGTAGGAGGTTTACTGTTTCCCCCTTGCATGCCACCACTGCTGTTCTGGAGACTTTTAAAAGCCCTGAGTGGTATGAAAGGTAGATGTGACATTGTGCAGGGAGTCATGGATGGTAGGCTCTCACAGGCCCATGAAAGTAAACTTTCTGGGGGCAGCTGTTCTATGTCACTGCTGTCACGTTGTTGTTTAACTGGAGACAGCAGTAACGGGAGGGAGATGGTGCTGTACAGAGCTGCTCGCTGCTGGTCATGCAGGGAGCGTCACCCTTGTTCAGTGAATAAGGAGAGTTTGACACATAAAAAGGGAATTGTAATCAAAGTATTTATTCATTAATTCAGGACTCAGCTTGTTTTGCGTTTCTGTGCTCTGCTGTGAGACTGTTTTTTAGGTGTAATGAGTCACAAATGGCAAACTCCAAGTCTTCTGACTCTGCTGTTTTTGAATACCATCGCCTTTCCAAACTCTCTGTAGCTCGGAGGATGACTGTCAGACTTTGGTGCTCAGAAGTGGTGGTTGTTTGGGTTGCTTATGGCATGATTCGTAGACTTAAAGTTACGCTGACACTTTAGGACTCTCCCTGATACCCTTTTTTGGAGAAAGAGGGTTTTCGAGGAAACCCAAAATACCCTGCATCTGGTTCACTGTCATTGTCTTTCAGCAGTAAGGTGCCATTTAAGACATCTCTGATAACACATTTCTCTGTTTCATGGATATTATACATAAGTAAAGAACAAGAAAAGATACAGGTATTCTTATTGGTAAACTTGGCTGAAGTTTGAGAGGTTCGTTGGAAAAGCTTTTCTTCCATCAGAGCATAAAAATGGGGTTGCTGCTGTGCTACAGTCATGTCAAAGGGCTTTGCTGGCATTATACATACAAACGAAGATTTGGGATTAATTTTACTTTCTGGATTAGTATTGCTGTTTCTTAATTTTTCAGTACCTTGTGTAGACTCAATAATGAAACAGAATAAATAATAGACTGTCTGACTCTTTATTACAAGTGAAGAGCAGAGTTGTAGGAACTTTTTTTGTTTTGGCCAAAAGTAACATTTGTCTTTAATGTTCAGCATTAAAAATGATGTTTCAGTGAATCTTTTAATTTTTGCTGGTTTGAGAAAGAAGACAAACTAAAAAAAACCCCCAACATCCCAAGCAAGTCAACTGGCAACAAATAAGTTGACCATGAATTAAATTTGTATTCGCCTATCACTGACACAAAGCTGGTGCTTTACATGGTACTGGAGAGCTAACTTTCCAAAAGCCGTTTTTAAGATGTCTCTCCTATTCAAGATAGAGCTGGATTGCAGGTGGTTTTACTTTTATTATGTAACCTTATCTAGGAAACTGAGATCTGGGGGGTTTCCTACTGAAATAACTGTTCAAAACACATTAGGAAAATGCTGCAGTTGCCCTGGGAGAGTGCTTGGGGGGTGTCGCCCTTCTAACCAGCTGGAGTGAGAGTGCTTTCATTTAAACACCATGACGTTCAATATTTCTCTGATGTCCTTCCGATCCTTTCTCTTGAGGAACTGAATGAAGCAAAACCATTGCTGTAAAAGGCGTTCAGTGATCTTCTGAAGTGTGCATTTTTGGCAGCGGTAAGCTTTCTCCAGATAGCTGCCTGGGAATTTACAAATCAGTCCCATTTGAATCCATTTTGTGAACCTTACTTGACTCTGCACCTACCTCCCAGAGACAGACAGAGAAAGAGAGGCTGTAGATATGCTAGCCATTTGCTGATGCTTTGTTAGAGCTGAAGGGATACAGCCAAATTTTAATGGTCTGATTACAACACCTTGGGTGGCAAAACATTGCATAGCTTGTTGGAAGGGAGTGCTCAGTGAGTCAGTTGTACTCTTTGTTGTGTTTTTCCACCCTCCAGACTACAAGGATGTTTTTTTTTTCTGAATGAAGCATTACTTTCTCCAGGTTGTTTTTGCTGAAAAGAGAGGACAAATACTCAAATAATGGAGACTGAGTCGCTGAGAAAGATTCCTGGCACTGCTGTACTTGTTAGGCCCTGGAGCCGATACTGGAATAAAGAGGGCAGCAGTGAGTCGCGATCGTGCAGGATCGGACCGGATGAAACTGGGTGTGCAGGTAACTTTCCAAATCTCTCTTTGGAAAGATTTGAGTGGTGAATTGCGGTAAAAACACTGTGCCAATTTTCACAAACGACATGTTTGCTGGTGAAACATAGGCTACAGCAACAATTTCTGCAAAATTATCAAAACGTTTTAGTACTAGTGTTTGCCAGGTTGTCCTGTTAGATTCAGGTACAAGAACTAAACTTAAGGCTTACTAGTGGATTTCCAAAGTGGATTGATTATTACTCCATCTGAGCAGCTCTAGAGATGCACTGAAATTCTTTTAAGAACTACATAGACTTCTTAGTTGACTCATGGCTTTTTCTACGTGCAGGACAAGTTTCATCACTGATTGTGGCACTCCGCATTTGCTGTATTGTATTTGACAGTTACAGGAAGATTGCAGGTTGTTTGGGTTTGATGTTTCCCTAGTCCTGGGTACAGATTGATTCATGTGAGCAGCCACTTACTGGTGGAACTGAATGCTCTGTAATGATGAGAAGGGATTGAAAGGCTCATTTCTTAGTAACAGCTTTTAGGTTAGCCAAAAAACCTCCAGAAAACCAAAACCAGACTGGCCAAATCTGGATTTAAATCTTTGAATGCAAGTGTTTTTACAGCCCTGCTGGCTTCAGTCGGACTAACCACAGAGGTATAAACCTGTGAGGAATTGTGAACTTGCATTCTTCTCATTTCCAGAGTTTTGGGAAGCATCTCCTGACCCACTGTGTCTGTATGGACTTTATTAAAAATACATGTACATACGTATTTGCATACACACACAGACATACATATTCTCTAAATCATTAATGCTTTATTTCTAATTCTTTTTGAACTCAACCTTTCAAGGCTGGCAGTGACACGAAGGTAGAACATCTACTGTTTTTTTTTACTGTTTCTATTATCTGTTTTTTAATATCTGTTGCTAGCGGGAATAGAATATCTTGAAGTCTTTCTGGGCTTTCTCTAAGTTGTGAACCCACAAATGTAATTCATGATGTAGCCTCAGAGAGGCAAATGTTGCTTTATGGGTACAAAAGGCATCTGTACACCTGCAAGGCATTTCTTTACTAACAAAGAATTAATTATTTATTTGCAAATAAGCTGTTGGATTTTATCAGCTGTTCTTCCTTTTTTATGGCACAAACATTTTGCTAAAAAAGTTTGAGGCAGCCTAAGGTTTTACAACAAGTAGTGGACAGCACGTACAGCGTGTCCACCATCTTCACAGCAATTTACCGCAATACCTTTTGTTCCGTTCCCTACTCTTCCTGTTTAAATCTCCTGATAAAAGCCTGGTTTTATCTGGGAAGGTACCAATAGGATCTCTTTCACACCTCAGCTAAATAGTTGTTCACATGGCAGCTTTAAAAGCCTCTGAGTTTATCAGTGGAAAAAAATGCTTGGAAAGGAGAGATTTAGTACTTAAATTAGTTCTATGAGCACTTTTTTTTGGCTGGGACTTGTTCTCACAGAACTTCAAGCTGGATTATTTGTGTTAAACTTCCTGACTGAATTCCAAACAAGTCATCTTTCCCCACAATGCTGACCTTTAGTACAAGGCCAGAATAATTTCAATTTGTTTCAAGTTTCACTTATAAGCAAGAGAACAAGAAACCATATCCCTCTAAGACCTGGTTAGTTAGTTGCATAGCAAAATATTTTTTAATTCTAGGGGAAAAAATTAATAAATTTGGATATTCCATACTGACATCCAAACGGCACTCTTCCTGAGCAGGATTAGCTCTGCCATCTTCCAGGCAACCAGTCTAAAAGCTATGGAAAAATAATGACTTTAAAGAAAGATATTAAGTAACTCACCTGGTTTTAATCAGGGTTATGCCCTAGTGAGGCATCGCAAGGCATATTCCAGACTCCTGTTGGCTGTTTCTGGCTGTGGTGGGAGCTGAGATGATGATCTGGGCTGTAGTTTGCTGAATACATCAGGCTACCCCCTTGTGCTGGTGCTGTTCCTGGTCTCCTGCTAGCGTAAGCATCTGTTCACCTGTTCAGTGAACAGGAACCAGGTAACTAATGTGGCTGAACACAAACCTACCTTCCTTTCTCTCTCTCTCCCTCCTTCCCTCCCAGTTTGGTTCCCTAGTCTGCACATCTGCAGGATTGCCTGTGCCACCACACAGGAGGAGGTGGTGTGAATGTAGGAAGAAGTGACTTGGAAGATGCATGCTACTTTATTTTATAGCTGTGATTAGCCATAAGGACAGGCAGTTTCAGTCCTGTGATGGCAAGGAATTGGTGAGAAATGAGAAAGATTTGACTGAAATAAATCTTGGTAATTCCTTGTTAGGAATAGAAGAGAGCAACATGTTTGAAGAGCCAGAGCTGGGAGCACTGGCAGTTGGGTGGGCAGCTCTGGTACCCGTAAAAATAAGAAGATCTATTTGCCACTCAGTTTAGCCCAGCTGCACAGCAGAGAGATGCCACAGATGACAGCCACTGGAGAATCCACAGTCAGTAGCTATGTCTTTTGTGGCATGTCTTTTTTTCTTTATTGGGATAAAAGTGCATTTCCTGTGGGTGCAGTTCATTGTCCGTTTTGTTCTCAGACTAGCTGCTGCCCATAACTGGGAGCATGTGGTCTTGACTTTTGCAGAGACTTGGCTTTTATTCCTCCTTGCCAGACACTTAGTCTCAAATACACTTATGGGACTGCAGAGTACTGTCACAGAAGTGAAGTGATTTTGGCCACCGCCACCCCCAACCCTAGGTGGCTGTATGGAGTTCTACAGCATCCTGTACCCAAATATTTTAAAAGTTGGGGAATGGACATTTGCAAATGGAAAAGCTTCTGCCTTTTCACACCTCTTCCTCAGTATGATTTTTTTTTTAATGTTAGAAAATTAAATAATAAAGGCATTTTATTTTTATAACCTTGTCACTGACTGCAGACACCTTCATCTCTGTGGAGCCCAGGTGGGCATGGAGCCCACCACAGACTGGACTGTAATTGCTGCAGCTGGCTTGTGTTGCTGCTGCTGCTTTTTGCTTAGAGGTTTGGATTTGATTATTAAAGGGCGAGTGTTGTTTGGATGTGAGTTTGGAATATCTGACTTTATTGGTTTTGTCCCCTTAGAATTCAAAAATATTTTGCCATGCAGCTAGCTAATGAGGTCTTAGAAGGGATACAGTTTCTTGTTCTCTCTCCCTTTGTGTGTAAGAGAGCACATAATAATATCTGGTCCTCATCTTTCCAAATGCTTCTGCTACTTGGAGGCTATTTGGTGCTCCATGTGGGACATGAGGACAGTTAGGTGAAGGGTGTCCACACCACCAGGGGACAGAGGGTGGTTGGTAGGTTCTTGACTTCTGGTGATCCTCAAGTGCCCTGGTGGGGTGTGGAGCTGTGCTAAGCTTTCCTGAAGGACTTGCTGATTGACCAAGCTTGGAGAGGATCAAGCTGTCCCAAGACCTGGCTGGCCTCCCTTCAGGCTGAGTGGCTTTGCCAAGGCAAACAAACTGCCTCAGGAGCCATGGACAGCTGTTGGCTTTTTCATGACGTCCAGCCCTTGTAAGCAATTTGTCTCCAACTGAAAGAAAGGTGGTCATTTTCCTCCCCCCTTGCGGTACTGGCTTCTGTTCTTGCTCTTCTCTTAGCCATGATCTAGTTTGTGCATTTCCCTGCCCAGAACAGCCCTCTCATTAGCAAAGAACAAGACCAAGAACTAGGTTTCAGCTTAAAAGAGAATATAAAATCCTAGTGTAGCGGCTTGTGCAATCCTACATGTATAAAGCCTGATGCAGCAGGGAGTTGGCAATACTCAGTGGTACCTCCAGTTACTCTTTGGAATAGCAGTGAAAGAATCTTTCACAACCAGGGTCCTTTTATGTGTTTGAGCTTCACCTTCTGAATATTTTACAATGATCAGTGTTACTGTAATTTTCCTCTTTTTCCGGAGCTCACTGGAGAGTAGTTCATGCAGCTCCACACTGAAATATATGATGACACAAAACATTTATTTTGCGTTCTTGTGGCAGCACATCCAATATGATGACATGTATTTTTAAGGGAAGAGACCTACCTGAGGATTAAAGATCTTGGGGTGCTCAAAGCTGCTGTAAATGCAAAAGGTGGGACATGTAATGAGTTAGCAGATTTACTAAAATTAAGAAGGTCATTAAACCATAAAGTCTAGGGGCTCAGTAATACACTAGGTCTCCATTGTGCTGGGTACTGTTTGTGGATAGCAAAAGGTTAGTTTAGGCCCCCGATGGTTTTTTGTAACTCTGCTTAAATTTTTAAATGATGTTGCTTTGCAGCCTTGTTTCATGCTTGCTTTCTCTAAATGCTCTTGGGTGAAGATGCCAGGACATGAGAGTCATGTGCAGGAACACTTGTGGCCAAGTTTTTGCACACTTGATCAGACATGAAAAGGAGATGCTGCAGTGACTTATCTGACCTTGCAGACCCAAGGCTAAGAATGTCGACAGTGGTCCCTTGCTAAGATCCTCATCACAAGAATGCAGAGCATTTCAGAAGCTTTCATCAACAATTCTAGATAGTGGCCGGCAATTTTCTCACCAATGCTGTCTATAGTGGACAGGGGAAAGCAAAGGACTAATTGTGTAAATTATTGTGAACTGCTTATGAAACATCTTTAATTTATATTTGGCAATGTAAAACCACCGCAGGAATGCTACTGATAAGGATGGCTGGATAGATTTTTCT
This sequence comes from Psophia crepitans, assembly GCA_013399095.1. Classification (NCBI taxonomy): domain Eukaryota; kingdom Metazoa; phylum Chordata; class Aves; order Gruiformes; family Psophiidae; genus Psophia; species Psophia crepitans. The sequence continues at coordinate 1,333,122 of VWZZ01002235.1, read as the reverse complement.
TTTTTAATTTTTTTTTTTAAATAAGGACAGCTTTCAGCGCTACACATAGTTCTCCTATAGGACGTATTCCTGCTATTACATTAGGGCAAGAAGATTTTGGCAGTACTGAAAGATTTGTTGGTGTTTGCTTATAAATTTGTAGCTGTAGAGTTGCAAGAATGTCTTCCTTGTAATTACAATACAGCTTTTTGCCCTCAGAAGCTTACTGTCCAAATTTAAGATAGGTTAGATGGGTACAGGTGGTAGCCATAGCATGTTACCAGATCTAATTGGCAAAATTCATTTAGATATCACAGCAGTAAGGGTATTAGGGAGAGATTTAAAGGAAGATAATAAGGTAAATAACTTTGCAGTTCCTTCTAAATGCCAATCCTCTATAATCAGGAAGGGCATTTTAGGCAAAAGCCTGTGAAAACAGGCAATAGCAGAGGGCATCCCGGTAGCTGTTTGCGTGGCTAGAGCTGTATCACAAATGTTTACATGTGACTGCAGCATGATGTGAGCTTCCAGCACTGGCAGGGAATGTATCAAATGGTACTGACAGTAGGATGGGGGTGGGGAAGAGAACATAAATGCTGGCTTATACGATCCAAGCCACTCATATACATGTAAATTACTGTCTTGGAATAGGTTTAATGGAAAAGTAGTTGGACAAAAGTTTGAGCTGGGTCTTTTTTTGGGGGGGGAGGGGGGAAGTCAGTTTGTTTCAGTGTCTAATTTTATATTGAAAGCAAACTTTCTTGTTTGCCCTTTGAAGGGAGCAGCCGAGTTGATGAGTCTCTGGGGGGGGGGCAGCAGCACTGGCCGGAAGCAGCCTGCCAAGCCTGCTCTGGGATTTGTTTTCTTTTGATTATGGGAAAAATAACCCAAGATATTTCTGTGCATACAGAGCATTTTTAATGACTGAAAAATCTGCTGTCAAGTAGGGACAAGGGGGAAGTGCCATTTTGAAAGACGACACAAATATGTTTAGATTAGGTTTAAAAACCCAAACAAATTTATTTTTAGTGACTTCCAGAAGCTTCTACTACAAAAAAAACCCCAACGCTGAGGTAGCTGTACAGCTAAACTTGGACTTGCTGTGGTGTGACAGAGCTTAACAGAGTTCATTTCAATTCACAGCAGCAGCAGGCATGACAGGAGGGTCTCCTCCATGGCCTTCCAGATAACAATTTCTAATCTTCTCCAGGTGAGAATTGCAGCAGAGGCATTGTCAGGTCTCTTGGGATTATTTAACACAGCATGGAGGGTTTGATGATGCTTTGTGCCAGCCTCTGGCTCCAGTCATTTTGGAAGAGGAGCAGAGGAACTGGTGGTGCTGCTGTTGCCTTTCTACTGCTTGCTTGGTAGCTGGCCCTGCTGTGAGCTCTGGGAGGACAGAGTATGCTTCTCAGGAGTATCTGTTTTGAAATAACTGATGGTTCCAGTGGAAAAGGTCCTTTGGTGACACTCCCACGTCCTTCAAAGTTGGTACACTTTGCATCATGTGGGAGGCTGAGTGGTAGCAATCTGCACCTCAAACTGAGCCACTAGCTGGGTCACCTCTGGCTCTCCCACCTTTTGGCCTTCATTATTTTAGTTCAGCATGCTGCAACTTTTTTTTTTTCATCTGACACCCAAACCTTACAAAACCCAGGAGGGTGCCTCTTGCTGTGCTCACAAGTCTCTGCGTTGTTGCAGCAGACTGCAGGGTGATATCTACAAACTGTCACCCAATGCGGCATAGGAGTTTGACCCCATATTTTGCCATAGCCTGGCCCATGCCCCGCCACGGCTGCCATGGGCAGAGCTCGTGGGTCCTGTTCCTGCCACCCCTGCTGCCTGTCCTTGAGTGCATATCTGCAACTTGGATGGGGGAACTTCCTTCTTGGTAAAAACTGGAGAGGGAGTAAAGAAAAAGGTAGCTTGAGGAAATATGTTTATGTACATGCAACTGTTATTGGGATAAATTATTGGGGTAAATCTAAAATACTTTGTAATCCTTTTCCAGTGAATCTCATATGATCTGGTTCTAACATGAGATCTTTGCACAAAACAGCCCTTCAGCCCAGTTATACCTTTACACATGGATTTATTATTTGTATATATCATGTATAGTACAGACAGTAAGTTCATATATGTGGGTTTGGGTTTGCTGGAGGTGGGAGGTGCTATTAGGACAAAGTCTGTGCCACTTCCATGAGCAGATGCAAAGGAGCACGTGGAGTGGTAGTAGCACAGTGGAGATTTTGGGTGAAGCATCAAGAGACTGTTCTTGTACCATGGCAAGAGCTAAGGGCTCGCTTTCCTGTTCCTTTGCAAACTGATGGCAGCTGGTGTGTTACATACAGTCCTGCTCACCTCTTCACTCCTGTTTAATACGGAAGCATTGCTGGGTCTCTGCAGCATCCTCTCTGCAGTGCTGCTTTCTTTTGGGCTGCAGGTTTATATACAAGGCTGGAATTGAAGATCAAGCTCAAAGAAACAGCAGTCTTTGGTATGCCCTGCTTTGAACTTGCTGACTGTGCCTGCTAAGCCTGCAAGAAAATTCCTGCTGCAGGAGATCCTTAGACTGGGGTGCAAATATTAAAGCCATAACATTTTTGGGAGAGGTGATACGGAAATTACTGACTGCAGCGCAGTAGGTGCCTAGCTTCGTACTATCTTTTGGCTCATCAAAAAGAAAAATATTTCAGCTTTGATGATATTATGATTAATGCATATCAAGTCAAAGTTAAATTATATCACGAAATCCATAACTGGCAGTAAATTTATTCTTAAAATAGTTTTTTTCTTTTCTGGCTTAAAAAAAAATGTTTTTGATCCAAAGCTTGGAAAATGTGCTGTAAGACAGTGTCTAGCAGCTGACTGCAAGCAAAGTAACCTATTTAAAAAAAAATTACAATCATTTATTTAAAAGAGAATTAAATAATGTTTATAGCCAGCTAAAAGCATATCTTGCTACAGGTGAATGTCTGTCACTCGTACCGTAAAGGGTGGTATATTGGCGTGATAAAAGAACAATGAGCTGAGTAAACTATAGGTATAGCTTTTATGGGTTGGGAATGCAGGTAACAAATGATCTATTCCAAATGGTAAGACATTGCTAGAAGCAATAGGATGTGTTTAAAGTGACCATAACAATTGTTGGACCAGGACTTGCCATTTTGGTAAAAGGGACTCAGTGTGTCACAGTGATCACTGGCAAGCAGCCTGTGCTGAGATGCCACAGCCCTGTGCCTATCAGGGTGCTGTCTTCCTCTTCTCCCTTGCTGGGAAATGCCCTGATAAGAAATGGAGAAGTGAATAGTGCAGAAAGCTGTGATGCTTTTTTTTTTTTCTTTTTTTCCTCTTTCTGATAGAGGAAGGAGGAGTGAGAAAAAGGACCAGGTGTGCCCAGGCACAGGCAGGTGTGGAGGAGTGCCACCACCGTCCTTTTGGAAGACGCTTGGCAGTTCCTGCTGCAGGACATTGATGCCCTTTTTTTTCTCACCACTTTAAAGAACCTGTATGGAGAAAAATTTCTGGGAGTCATGTCCACTGGTAGAGGTAAATGCGGTTAAATGCATGGCTTGCAGGTATCGCAGGTAAACCTTGTTGCTCTCTCCCTGGCATCACACCCTGCCATGTGTGCAGCTTTCATTTTCTTTCCTACTCTGTCGCTGCATCCATCCTTACACACAGTGTGTGACCTGTGCAAACTTCAGGTAAAGGCACTGAGGTGAGACCAAAGCCACGCACTAACTGACCTTCAGAGCGGGATTTATTGCTGCTTTATTTCCCCTCTGGTAAGCTTGTCGCATTTGACTCATGAAGCTTTCACCTGTGGGATTTAGGTGGTCAAAGACACAACTTGATAGAGTAATTTTATTTTCTAGCCTAATGCCATCTCACAGCGGGCATGAGACACTCTCACTTAGCGTGAACCAGCACATCTTGGTTTTAGCAGTGCAAGACCCATTTACACAAGTCGGGAACTGCGCATGTCACTGTTTCCCTACTGTGCCTGGAAGCACTGAGGGGGGGCCTCTGGCTTTCATTTGCCTAGCTGGAGCAGCCAGTAATTAACCGATCAGTTGGCTTTAACATTCCTGCAATAGTTTAAATGTGCCAAATTTTTAACAAACAGGGGTTTTTTGATAGTCCATTTAACCACTTGAATTACTGTAACTAACCAATGCAGTACTTGTTCTTTGAGGTGATGACTTCCCAGACATGTACATGCAAACGTGGGGTTTTGTGGATTTTTTTTCAGCTGTGATGCAAACCTTTAAGAATTTGTTCTTAAATGTGTTGCTGGATAGATACTTATTTTATCATTGCTGGCAACACAGCTCTGACATGGCTTTCTTACTTTTTGTACAGTTTTCAGTTTGTACTTCTGCTATGCTGTGTGTGTGAGCACAGTGATTTATGCTAAGGTAACGTATTTTCTTCTGATGGGACAGAAACCGTCAGCGCAGGAAAAATACAAGTACAGCAAAAAATGTGCCAGTTGTTATTATGTGCTCTTAATAAACAATATGGCAACTTAGTTTTGCTGTCTCAGTGTTAAGGGAAGAGATGGTGAGAACTGCATTGAGCACTAGGATGGGATCTTAAAATGAATTTTGAACAGGAAGAAAATATTTTTGGGCTTCTAGAGTTGTAGGAAAAATTGTGGTTAACTCCATAGCTTTTAAAATATGTAATTCCGCTGCTGAGGAGCCCAGCAGTGGTAACTCAGGGATGACCTGCAATTTATTCCAGAAACCAATGCCCTCTGCTCACAGGGTGACACGTTCATGTCCAGCTGAGGCATCCAGAGAAGAGTGATGTGTCCCGCTCAGCATCCAGCTCCTGCTCACTATTTCCAGACCTTGCTCAGTAGTTCCTCCTTCAAAGTTTCTTATCTGTAAGTGAACCCCAAGCATGAGGCTGTAGCACCAGCAGGGATCATAGTCCAGCAAACTCAGTGCTTTTTAAGGCTGCATGAAATCATAGACCTGCAAGTGGGGCAGGAAGAAGCCTGCAGGTTGCTACTGCTCTAAACTGCTTTCAGAGTGATGAGGTCTGAGTTCTTGGGTGGGAGAGCGGCTGTAATTGCAGTCCTTTGCTTTAAATAGATTTCAGAAGTAAAGAAGTCTGTTGCTATGTTCCAATGCTTAATGTAAATAAATCAGTGATTGAAGTGAGGGTGTTTTAGCAAAAAAAGAAAAAAAATACAAATTGCAGAGAACCCATGCCAGTCCCAAACACTTGCAAACTGCAGTGCTCATACTTGATGTCACATTGTTTGCTTTGTTCCAGGGCATGTGCAGGACCCTGGTTCTTTGCTTTTCTAGATTTGCTAGCCTCTGCCACCTTTGTCTCCTCTGGTGTGAAGTTAAAGGCATGGGCAGCAGTGATCCAGTCAGCTGGTCTCTTGGACAGACCTGCAAGGCCAAACGTGACCACTGAGCAGCTCTGTTAGAACCTGTCAGGCTGGGCTGATTAAGAAATGCTGTGGTGGTAGGAATGAGATTGCAATTCCAACTTCCCCAATGACACACCCAAGGGAATATTTAAGGTATTACACATATATATATATAT
>VWZZ01002235.1:1242469-1326796 GCA_013399095.1 Psophia crepitans | reverse complement strand
CCCCCCCCGAGGAAGGCATAAATTGCTCATTTTGAATGAATTTTAAAAAAATATGAGAACGAGAAAATAGTATGTATGTGATGACTCCATAAGAAGTGTGGTACATCTGTTTCAAAGCACAGAAGTGCAGACTGTGTCCCTAAGACAATTGTGGCATTTTTAACTCTTTCCATTCTGACCGTGCAAAAGAAAAATTTGCCAAAATAGCCGTTGTGCGAAAACCACCAGTAAGTTTCATTTCCAAATGTGAAGGCATTTGTACTTTGCAAAGCCAGGGCATCAGAGCTGCAAAGCAGGCCTCTTTGGAGGAGAGGCTGGCGTCACACTGAAGTAGCAGCTTGCGAGTGTTTGGCTTCTGAGAGTCACTGGAAGAAAGTGCATCCACAAGGATGGTAGATTCTGACCAGCTTCATGGACAGGAAACCCACTGAGTATGAGAACACCAGGAAGAAACTGGCTCCTGTACTCTTTCCCCAGGCATCCGCTTTTGGCTGTGGCTGGAGACAAGATACCAGTGGTGATGAACCTTTTGCCTGGCAGATGGTAGCTCTTGCAGGAACACTGTGTGCAGAAGCTAAATGTGACCCAGCTCACACCTGTGCTGTGAAGCTGGACACAAAGAAAAGTGGCAAAGGGCTTCAGAAAGGTAAAATACATTACAAAAAAAGCATCATCTTGATCCTATCAATCAGAGCTCTGTCCACAGTTTCTGAATTACTGTGACTTAGCAAGAAAATTGAGAAAATTCCCCAAACCAATGTCTGAGTGCTTAAAGCTATGCAAGTTCATAGCCTAGGCAAGTACTTCTTGTCTGCAACACTCCAAAAAATAATGGGAGTCCTGAAAAGGAAGTGTTCCTCAATACTGACTGGCCTACATGTGAACTAGCCAGACTGGTTAAAGCTTAATTAAAAATTGCCAGAGTGGCTAAATTCTTTTCTATGTGCAGCTGCAAAACGTTAGTTGTGGGCATATTTTAGACCTTAATTACTAACACTTGCACTGAGGACCAAAAATCTTTCGTGAATGCAGCTGCAATCAATTAATATCAGTTGGGCATTTCTGTAGGCAATACAAGGGTCTTTAGAAAATTGTTTTAGTGCCCACCTAGATTAAAAAAAAAAACCAAAATACTTATATGCAATAAACTACAAAATCAGAGATAACTACAAAATGTCTTTATTGAAAAAAAAGCAGATTATAGCATCTAAGGTTAAATGAAACTTCTGACTTTAATATTAAATAACTTAGGATGATAGCAAGTACCTTCTTTAGATAAATAAATCTACATTTCCCAAATTTTTTCTTCAACAATCAAGGGAATCAAACACTGAAACACAAAACCACAAGTAATTCTAAAAGACTAGAAGACAGAAGCACATTGAAAGGTTTTACAAGGATATATATACAAAAATAGTTAAACTAATGTATATTTTCAGCATGTAAACTAGTTACATGATATACAAACTGGGAATTTATATATTTCCTACAAAATAAAAATCAATGTTGGTCCAAGTTCTTGGAAGAAAACTATATTCTTTTAAAGAAAATGAAAATATTTCTCAAATGAAAACTTAATTTAAGTCAAATTATATACTCTAGTTACGGCATTAGTTACAGGATGAATCACAAACTTTTAAACTTTTCTTGAAACACAAGAAAGCAGCTTTTGTCTCCTTTAGAGCTTTGGTTTACTTAACCACTCTGGAATTTCTGGTCTTAAAGAGCTCCTCTAACCATGTTTTCCTTTTGAAGCTCCACCTTACAAAACATATACACACACACGTGCACACAAGTGAAAGGAAAAGGAAAGAAACCCAAACAAACCCTCTTTGAAAGCTCAATTATCTGAGCATGTTCTTTTGTTTTGTTTTCAAATTATTATTTTGGTCCTTTCTTTGGAACGTGTCCTCCAGTGCACGAGGGACTCTGACTGTGTACGGTTCCTTACCAAAATGCAAAGGTGTAGTTCCAATGCAAATAAGAACTGTTGTCATTGTTTTAAGTAGTCTGAAAGTACAGCAACGGCTTCTGAAGAACATCATAAAATGAATTCTAGGAAGTTTACATCTGTGTTGAACTGATCTAACATAAGAATATTCCTTAAGAAAATCATTAGACGACACTTTCTTATTTAATCCCCCACACAGGAGGTAAAAATGTGCAGAAACTGCCACTAGCACTAAAGAGTACAGCACATCAGGATTTTAGATTTGATTCTATTTTTCCCTTTGGGGAAAAAAAAAAAAAAGACCTGGAAAACTTCACTCAAGCTCATTTTGGTACCAAATGCTGGAAAAGCAAAGCTGTACTTTATTATAGAGTAACAGAATGCACCTGTCTGTAGAAAATACTGGAACAACAACTGCTGCTTTCTGGTTTTAAACAAATCGCTTATTCTATATTGAAATATTACCTTTCAATATCTTTACCATGATGATACTTAGACATTGGAACTGAGTTGAACTACAAGAGATTGACACGTTAACACGTGAAATAAAGTGAAATATTATTCTGTTCTACAGCACGACTGTTTTCAAACAAGCAAAGGTATGGTATGTACAGGCCAGACAGCGTGCTGTCCCTTGAAAAGCATGTTGGAGTAGGAACTTAAACCTGCCACTGAAGGAGGCAAAGTGCTATGGAAGGTACAGGCAGAAGGTGGGCTGAACGCCACGGTAAGTCACCTCCCTCTCTGGCCACTATGATATTGAGGATTTTGCTTCTATAGTGGTAGAGCAAAGCATGTTTCCAGTTAGGGGATGACTTGGTCACAGGAACAGACCGAAACCTTCTCTGTGTATTTTAATGATTCTTTTCTTAATTTGGGTTCCTTAACATATATTGTAAAGACAAGCAAGTAAAAATGCCTTAAATCTAATTGTGGTCCAACGCAGTTTCCTTAAATGGAAAAAACACTGCATGGCAGCTGATGCTGAAAGTTTATCCTGAAGCTTTGATATCTTCCACGTTTGTAATAACCTTAAGGACTTGACCTAATTGTACAATCCAATTTAAGACTCTTTTTTCCCCCCTTTTCTAGCATTTGCTGTTTGGGCAGAGGCGCATGTACTTCCACATCCTTCTGAGGCTGGCTTGGTGACTACAGACACAGAGGTAAGATTTGCAAATGCAGAGAAAGTGTATGTGCACCCAATGCCCTCTCTGTGGCAGGCCAGGCCTCTTAGGTCACACTGCAGAAATGGGGCACTAGTTGCACTGGAACTCCTTCAAAACATGGCTATCACATTAAATATGTTAACTATAAACTGATATATGTTAATTAGAAAAATGACATTTTAAAGCAGCATCTGATTTGCCAAGGAGCATGCAGCAGGACAGGTTAATTTAGGCCAGTGGAAGTTTGGCAAAAGTTCAGGAAACATACCTTTTGTTCCTTGCTAACAGAAAAAAAATAGTTCACAGGAATTCTTCCTGTCCCCCTCCCCTTCCCCCATAAGGAAATTCCAGACTATCAAAAAGTTCTGTTAAGGGAGTTAATTATTCCACTTGGGAATTGGTGTCCATTGGATGCTCTTTGTACTTTTCAAGAGCACTACAACTGGCTTTCAAAAAATCAGTAGAGCATAAAAACCTACACTGCAATGGTGTTGCCAAACAAGTAATTTCATCAGTCTGCGTGTTGAATTTAACATGGGACCATTTCCAAATGGATCAGTCAGATTCTTGACGTGTTGAGAACTGGCATGGAAAAGGCCCAATTTACACGTGGAGAATCTGGTCCGGTATTCTCGCTTTCTCTGGAGCAGAATAATTTTATTTTATTGTAATTTTGGATACAGTTAAAGACAGCAATGATGGATTTATTTAAAATATAAATTCAGGAAGGCTGGATCAATTCTCATGAGAATGCAAGGAATTTTTTAAACATACAGATGTGTGATTTGCATGTAAATCATCAACACATGGTAGAAAACAAACCATAAAAAAGATTCATCTAACTTCCTATATGGAAGACACATATTTCCCCAGAGCTCTGAGGTTACTGTAAAAGCTTATGTAAAATATGAAAGTGTGTACATTCTATGTACATCTAATACTTGTTATAAAATAGCAATGTTTCAATGGCCTGACTCTCTAAATTACTATTTTTTGCTAAACCATACTTTGTTTTCTGATCAAGACAATCACCATAATCAGTTCAAAAGTACATCGAGAGAAGAACACAAAGCTGAAAAGATAATACAAACCCCATCATCCCCCTCTTTTTTTTAATAATCAATGGACAATCATAAAGCGGGTGGTAACAAATGAAGTCTTGTATAAAACAAGAGGTATAAAGACAAGTGTACCCTTGCATAGAAAGGGGCAGCTAACCCTATTAAACAATCAACAGGTTTAAAAGATGAATCGTTCAGTAAGTGCCAAATCATCAAGTTGATATAAACGTGTTTTGAAACCACGGCTATACGGGTACAGGGTAAGCAGTTACAGGGGTTGGTAACTTTCTGCAACTGTTACGTCCCTGCACATGCCAATCTTTTGGATATGTTCCTCTGTAATGTGGTCTTTACATGAGACGCCGTATTTCTTTTACAAGCTAAATAGTCTTTGGATGACTGTGGAACCTTGTAGGAGGGAAAGTTGGCCTGATGCTTCTTCACAGAGTGCCATAGTTTAACCCCTGCTGAAAACTGTCTTTGCTAAACACAGGTATTTGCCTCCTATTCACTGCTGCTGGGCATCTAAGTTTTCAAAAAACATGAGACTGTATTCTCTAAGACCAGAATTGAAGAAAACTAGCTAGAATGCTAGCATTTATCTTATGCGTGCTGCAATGTGATAAGGTGCTAACTTTTGGAAATTGATTCTACGCTCCTTACTTGGGCAAAATCTCTGCTGAAGGAAAGCAAGTAGGGAGTGCAGAACAGCCCTTTGTACCATTGTTTTTATAAATGCTGCCATTTACAGTTACAGTTTAGCGGTGAATTATTTGTTCAAGTAGACAGTGTCTCAGTGAAAATGTCTAGATAAAAGAATGCATATGTACAAGATCAGAAAAGGACCCCTCACCTCTGATTTAAAAAATAAATAGCTGGTTTAGATGGTTATTACTCGAATATCATCTCTAAAGGAACAGGAAAGTAATTTTTAGATTTCTGTCTTCTTTCAAACGGCTTATTGGTAACAGAAATGTCTTTCAGAGTTCCGTGACATGCATCGGATAGCTCGGAGGTGGATGTGATGGCAATTTGATATTAAGGCGCCTGATATGACAGCCGTGGCAGAGCAAGTGGCCCTCTAAGGGGTAACAACGATGGCCTTCCTCATCATTGAGCTGCAAGCCACAATCCTACAAGAAACACAAACATCCCCGATTAGCGAATGATTCAGGTAGGTCATCTCACAATAACGCTGATCTATGCTGCAGAACTCTGAAAACTCCCTGCTGTGCCTCCAAAGGCAGCAACCTCAAGAGTTTTTGGTAGGTGGACCCTGACTATTTCATATTAAGCAAAACTACATCACTGAAATCTAACAGGACAGTCTATAGTAGTACCTAGCATGTTTTTCCCCTTTTGGTCTCTTCTTCATCTAATAAATATTGATGCAAATCAGGCAAAACCAGACCAAGGACTGACCCTGACAGCCAGCCTGAAAGAGGTTACAACAAAAAAGGAACTAATTCTGCACCAGGCAGTGAGCAGGAAATGGGGGAGCACAGGCAGGGAATGAGAGGAGTGGGGAAGAGAGGGACAAGACATGTTTTACTTCTGAAGCGCGGCTACACCTTCTCTGTTTTGGAATTAACAAAATTAAAACTCCAAGGACAATGGTCCATCTTGAGTGGAAATATGTTAGTACCTCTGGGATTGGCACAGAACTACAGGGACAACATGGGTGAACAACAGTGGACGAACAGGGATTAAAAAAAAAACCAACAGTGATCCTGCCTGCTGACTATTATGTACACTGCACAGAGACAATCCTGGTTTTCAGTTGTCGCTGTAATTTTGAGGACATTTGAAAGTTATGGCACTTCTGTGCTTGGATTTGATGTTTCAAGGATGTCAAATACTTAACTGTTACTGTGACCAGCCTTGACAAACCAGAGATTTTGAGTACGTATCTGCACACTTCACAGAGAGGAAGAAAATACAGAACAAGGTGGGCATGTAGGTCATTTTAGTATTGAAAACTGATGCAAAGTTTTTAATTGGACACAAAGTATGATTTTTCAGCTTTCATAGCTCAAGTTAAAATGCTCAAATTTTACAATGCTGAAATAAGAATGAAAAATGGATTTTAAAGTAAACTTTAAAACTGGAACATTAGCTTAGGGAGGCTTTAATCAAAGTTTCTGCCAATGCAGTTTTCTGTGTGTTACTATAGATTATACAGTAACTTTATAATCCTTTATGTAAGACTTAAAATTCCTATTTAGAATTTAACTATTTCAGATACCCTACAGATGTGGCAAGTGTTCATACCTTTTTTCCTCTTCGAAATTATATTCCTTTTCTGCAATGAGAAAGCCTGCCTTTGCAGTGGATTTCAGTTTCAGAATGGAGGCCTGTTGGTCTGTAAACCGTCTTAAACTTCTCAGAAGTTAAGTGGTTGCATGAGAGGATATAGAAAAACAGCAGTTTCCAAACTGACTACTGACTTTGCATGGCCACCAGGTGCTGACGACTTTAACAGCATTTCAGAAGTGGCTGCGTAAGTTGTCACAGCCACTGCTAAAGTCTCCATGTGAGTACTTCAAAATACTGGCATCAACCTTTGTAGCAGCATTTGGAGGCAGCAGTGACCCATGGTGTACAGGCTGAGCGCCCCATTTGAGGCCATCAGGCAGTAATGTCCCCCTGTTAACACATGGCTAACGCCCTGATTTCCGTACACTCTGCCATTCGGGGCAGATGTGGAGGCAGCTTGATTTGCCTCAAACTGGAAGGAGAATGGGGAAATGAATAATGAAACAGAACTGAAAATAAACCCCCATTGGGACACTCTATAAAGTCAATAGCCTGAGAGAGAAGGGGAGGGAGCTGTCATCTTAGGTGAAGCCTGCACAAAGCAATAGATGGGGGAAGGAGGAGGAGGGAAGTACAGCTCTCCAAAATGTTGTGATTTCCTGTGCCAATTTATCTTTAAAAATTAATAGAGAAGGATGGAGTATCAGGTATCTCTGTTGGAAGAAGATAACTGAGTGGATGGGGGCTTCCTTCCATTTAGGCATGTCAAGATGCCCCAAATTTTGTTATTTTCTCCCTCAAGTGGAAATCTCTTGGGTAAACCTGTTTGTGCAAAAGTGCATGGAGGGTAGTATTGCTACATTTTTTTCCCCTCTGATGCTAAGACAGTTAGGTAGCACAGTTAGGATCTGTGTGGATATTTGCATGTTATATCAGAGTGCCAAACCTAAAGCAAAAGGGAAGGTTTGGGTTGATCCCAAATGAGTTTGTTTCCTCCTCATGGTCCCAGACGCAGAGCCAGAACTCAACTCAGCGCTCCTCTCTGAAGCAAGAGCACTAATCTCACAACTTGATCTGCCTCAATGAATGTTTAGATCTTCTGCACAAAAAGAAACTACTCCCAACAATGTGACAGAAAGTCAGTGTTATCCCTGTCTCTGTTCTAGTTAAAAAAACCCCACCAGTATTTATCCAGCATGGAAAAAAACACAGATTCCTTAGAAAAGCCTTCCAGGGTGTGGGTCCTTCCCTGCACAGGCAATGAGAATTCAAGTCTCCTCAGATCAGAGCCACACAAGCTGTATCCAGAGACCAGGAAAAAGAAAACTGGCACCTACTCTTTGTTCTCTCCCCACCTGGAAGTATTGAGAAAATTCAACTCAACCAACCAAACCCAGCTTTGGGAGTTAATATACTGGGGAAAAAAAAAGAAACTACTTTGGTACTGGAGATGGCAGCACCACTTGCAGCCCAGCACGCACTCATCCCTTTGGCTCCCTCCAGGAGCTGTGGGGCAGAGCCCTACCTGCCCAGGTGTGCAAGACCCAACAAGTGCACCCTGGGGCGTGAGTCAGGCACCCACCAAGAGGCTGCTAGTTACTAGCAAGGGCAGGCCGGCAGAGGCGCCTGATGCTTACCTCACAGTGATAGCACTCCACGTGGTAGTCTTTGTCCATGGACACCACCCGAATGGTCTCCTCAGAGCCCTGTTCGGGAAGCAAAGAGAAGGTAAGAGTGGGCTTCTAAGCACTGTTTTCTCAATCTTCTTTTAGTGCCCAACCTACCGCTTTGGAGAGCTGTTTCCCGGAGGGATCCCCTCTTCCTCACAGAGCTCTGACTGCTGAGGGTCTCGCTGCCTGCTGGCTTTGCTGTTTAGCAGCAGTGTGGGTGCCTGGCATATCTAAGCTGTGGAGGCCATTTGGAAAGTATAGCTCAAACTTCATCCTCAAGGGACAAGTTAGTCTTGAAATTCAGTAATTTTCCAAGGGCACCCAGGATCTGAATGAATTACCAGCCAGAAACTCTGACCTGCTGATTGGGTAACCCTTCCTTGTAGACATCCTGGCCTGAGTTTTCCAGGATGTATTGCCCTCAAGCCATTTGCTGCACAGCTATTTTGCACATGCACATGTCACTGTGTGAACCCCACAGCGATTTACATACCAGTCCAGCAGGTAATTATGTGCACAGGTCAAAACCTCAGCATGAAGGTGGATGCAGTGGAGTTGTGTAATTCCTAGCTGAGCCCCAGGCCCCGCAGAGCAGCCCATACCCTTCTTGTAACCTCACAGACCCTTTCACTGATCCACTCCAAAGCCTCTCTGAAGACAGAGCTCATTAAATTTGTTGCCTTGCATTGTTTCCAGTTCCAGGTGTGGTTAGAGCATCAGATATGACGTAGACTATGTCTGAGAGAAGCTGGGGGCAAGTTAGTACTTGTGCTGCTAGACTTGAACTAACCTAAAAATCCTCCACGGGAAAGAACGTGGTGTCTATCCTGCTTGCCATCAGATGAGTCAGCAGTAGGATGGCTGCTGACTTTTTTTTCCTTTGCTTCTTTTTTTTTTTAAAGTAATTTTTTAAGACACAAATCCATTGATATTTGTGTTGGGGTTTTCTCCTGACATTCCATCAGCAGGACAAGCAGTTCTGGCTCAGCCTTTATAAAGGTTTTATTATGTGAGACCTGGCCATTTAACAGAAATAATAATGACAGAGAGTAATGTGCAGAGTGATGGAGGTGGGCATGCTGAGAGGCTGTAGCCATACGCTTTACTGGGGCACAGCAGCTTATAGGATGCAAGCGCTGGCTCTATAAACATGACAAGAGGAAAAGGAGGAAGGCACTGAGGCTCTTGCTTACAAATGAGCTGGTCAATACCTCAGCAATGACAACTCAGGAGGGTCCTGCACCCACCAGAGTACGAGGGAGCACCGCTGTGGGCAGGTAGAAAAAGGGTGTCTTAATGCAGGTGTCTGATCATGCTAATTACACTGTCAGGATGGGCTGAGGTTGTAAGCAGGTCATTCATCTGGCTTCCCTTTTGGCCACCTTTTCTACTGCTTCTTCCACCGCTCTAAGCGCTTTCATTACATTGCCACCCCAGGACGACAGACTGCGTGGCCTTTTCACACGGTCAGGGTAACCCTCTACTGTCTATTCAAGTTCAGGCATCGTAACAGATCCGCATCAGAAATGCAAACGTAGCACACAAGGAAAATTGCTACTTGAGCTAATGGGAAATTGTAAAAATAAACAGGGCTTTACTTCTTGGGTTGTTCTTGGAGCCCCAGTCATGGCTTTCAATTAAATGAGATTTATAACAGCATAATTAAGACCTGGAAAGCACCCTAAAGATACAAAGTACGATGCTGCATGACTATTACAACAACCTCTGGAAACATTTGGGAGCAACATTACTGCTGAACTGTATTTAATTTAGTATCTGACATGTATAAATTCTGGAAGAGCGAGGAAAAGCATCTAATGTGTTTTTAGAAAGTGTCCATGTGCCAACAGCTGGTTTCTCTGCAGAGTCAGTGCGTGTTCACACGTACCTGTGCTGGTAGGATCGGCTGGTTACAGGAAGCGCATTTTGGTGCAAAAACCCTAGAATGCAAGAAGGAAGTGTTCAAATCACATTTAAAGCTTCTTTTAAAAGGAGAACCAAGAGCGCTATTCTAACCATGCCTTGTTTTTAGCAAAATGTAGAGCTACAGGATTTGAAACACCTCTAAATGTTTCATGATGAAATTCAGGGAAAAGGAGATTTGGAAGAGGCTGATCTACCCCAATTTTATTGCTTAGCTCTTCCTGACTTCCACAGCTGCCTTTTACGACAACGGCTGGGCCAACACTCACTCTATCCTTGTAATGCAGTCAACTTGGTACCAACAGGGCTGAGTGCAGAGAGATTTCCTCTTGCTGCATAAGCCAAGTTACTGTTAACTGGAGGCAAGAGCATTCATCTTGCCTTTGAGCAGGAGCAAGAAGGAATCCAAAAACAATCACTTAAACCACAAAAGCTCTGTCAGGTGAGGCTAAAATAATTCTAACACTAGCTGCTAATTATGTGTCTACTGTCCAGTCTAGGTAAACCTAACTTACATTCACCAGTGTCATGCTCCACCAGAACGCTGACTCTTAGAAAACAGCCAGCAGAACCTACCATCACTTGCAGAGTTAGCTTGATCTAATTAATATTGAAAGTCCTGAAAGAATTAGAGAAAGCCACCAGAGAAGTACATCCTCTGACACATCTTGACTTTCAACCTCACCTGGCCACTGTATGCCACACTGGGCCCATGAAGCAACCTTTAATGTAACTTCAAAATACTTTACAAATGCAAGATGCGTGAGCAGCGCTTAAGGGACATCTGAGCAAATAGGAATGACCCTTTTTATCTACTGCAAGGCTTGTAACTCTACTAATTTAACTACTATAATTTTTCTAGGCATGCAATGGGTTTGCATACTCACGTATGGTAGTCTTTGACACAGTAAATATTGTTCTCCACATCTACAGTGAAGGGGACTCCATCCAAACACTCGTTACACACCACGCAGCGGAAGCAGCCAGGATGGTATGACTTTCCAAGGGCCTGTAAGATCTTAAGAGGCAAACAGCAAAGTAAGTGGATGTATGATTACATGAGATCCCCCTCATATGCTGCTGTGTCTGAATGTTAATAATGACAGTCAGAAAAGCACTTCAGGGTGAAATTACCACTCTGCATATCTGTCAGCAAGGGGCCTTGTGAAACAATCAACTTGCTTATTTCAGTGGGCTCCCAATAAAGAGAGAGAACTGTGAAAAGTCAGGCTAATGCCCATCAATCTTAGCTCTGCAGGGCCAATACTGCCAACAGAAATTAAAAATGGCTTCAGAGACCACTGGTTGGAAAATCTGTTGCAGCCAAATACAAGTTACTGGGATACAGAGTTAACTCACAAAACTGATCAGGCTGTGACACAATCCAAACTAGTCATTACTCAAACTTTAAAATAACAAATCAAGCAAATAAGTAGGTGACCCTTAATTAATTAAAGATCCTAATCCACCACAGTTACTGACCAGTTATCGCTCAGCCATAAGGGCCCATTGGTTTCTCTTAAATTCCCATCTGTATCCACATATCCAGGCTTTCCCCACGCTGACCTTCCCTGTTACATTTTAAAGGTTTCTAGGAAAGCCCTGATGCAATCTGAGCTACACCACTACAGAACAGCTCCCCTCCTTCCTGGCATCCTCCTATGTAATGCTCAGTGTGGCACTGGGTCATCAAGGAGGATGCACTAAGCCCATGAACAAGCCTCTAGGAAGAGTGAGACATGGTACCATCTTCAGGCAGCTCTCAAGAAGCTGTAGCACCAATTGCTATGTTCCGGGTATAAGAAATACTTTGGAAGGCAATTTAAAAAGAATCTGCTAGCAGCAGTGCTGAGCTTGGAGCTGCTAAGAACCTCGAGATGAAAATTTTCCATAGGCCAAGCTCCCATGGCCCTGTAATGATTCTATGAATAAAGACTAAATCAACAGGAAATAAGAGATGGCACATAGGAAGAACACAAAAAGTCAATCTCTTTTAACCCTTTTTCCCCCTCTAATGAAGCCCTATCGCGCTCCGTTCAGTGAGTGGCATCAGACTCCATTTGCAAGCCTGTTCCTGGCCAGAAACGACGTCTCTGTGCGTGTGTTGCTATCTGGGCAGCTATGTAACACGCAGCCTGCCGTGGCTGCGCAGCCACCCCTTTGCAGAGAGCAACTCCTAACTCAACTGCGCTTTTAGCCTTGAACAGCTTCAGCTGCACCCAGGCCTGCGGGGCTGCAGCTCTCTGCTCCTCAGCTGTACACGGGCACCACCACTGTGCAGGCACACTCGGCCCTGCGCTGCCAGGGAAGAAGAACACGAAGGAATTAGCCAAGTAAGACTGCTTAATTCCTGGAGCTCCCAGAGCTGTTTCCTTTTGTCAGAGCACACTTGCTGATGGGAGAAAGGCAGATGAGCACCTGCCAAGCTTCCAGCTACTGAGCTCCACCACTGAGATGTTATGGACTCTTGCCTGGGCTTCTGCAATTAAGGGCCAGCTCAAAGCATGCAAGTCGGGATAGCCCTCCCCCTCCCAGCATGACACAACTCTAGAAATTTGCTCTTGGGCTAAAACGAACAATATCCTTGTCCAACCAGTGGTGCCAGGATCTGAGCCAGAATCCTCATTAGTGAAGCCTCCGTTCCAGCTCCTACTGAACCTCTGTGTTTGCAATGCAACAGCTCCTTCTCTTAGGCGTACTGAAGTTCATCCACATTTTAAAACAAGAAGAAAACAGATACACTACAAGATCTACACTGCACAATCTGCACTTCCTCAGCGTGCAAGCCACGTCCATTTTGTTTGGGCATTTCTGCTTAGCAAGGACAGACTAAATTCTTCCTACTTTCATCCACTGAAATGATGCCAGCAGTATCTGGCCCAACCCACAGCCCTTTGATACTTCTGTTGTAAAAGTAACTCTGACTACTGGCTCCCTACAAATCCCAGTGGCAATAACACATTTTTAACTGACATGAAGCAAGTAGCAGAAGGTAAATACAAGTCATGGAGCCGGAGTCCCTCTCCTCTTTAGTCCAGATTCCATCACAGAGCTCTTGCTATTCTGCTGTCTGTATACAGAGTACAGCCTCTGGTTTCCTTTACCCTGTTCTCACACAAAGCTGTGCTGTATTTTCTCCCTTTAGTATTAAAATTCTAGTGTGGTTTTTTGTGTGTTTTGTTTTTTTTTAAACTGGCATGCAGCAGAACAACAGCCTCCCATAAGAAAAGAAAGAAGCCCAACTTACTGTACGTAATAGCAACATAGCATGAAAGTATCTTTTATTTCCTGCCTCAGTTTCAAAAATTACCTTGACAGCAAGTGAAGACAGTGATACCTGACTACAGAAAAAGCACAGTGTCTCGGAGTGTAGTACCCAAAGCACACGAAAAGCAAGCTATCCCGCGGTTAGGAGTTCAGGTCTCTTACCATTTCCATTATGAGATGTCCACAAACAAAGCACTTGTCGGCTGTTTGCTGAAAACCTGAATACTGTTCAAATGACAGAAAAGAAAGGATTATTAGTGGCCACTTCTCCAGCTGCAGAAATACCTCCTAAGCAAACGCTGCGCTATTTTCCAGTCCGTGCTGTATACGATAGCTAACTACACAATAGGTTTGGGAGACAGGGACGCAAGAAGCCTTCACTCTGCTCTTGCAGTGTGCTCAGATGCCAGCTTGGCCTTCTGATCCATCGCAAGATTTCCATTGAAATTTCCAATGTAACAATATTATTTTAAGTTTGATTTTTCACTTTTGAGGCCTATTGGCAAGTTCGTGTTCAATGTGCTGGAATTAGCTTAAATTCACTCTTTTGGTTAGTGCTGTTGGGGAAGTAAATAACAGAGGACTTACCTCCTGCTCAAATTAGCAACCAGATGCTTACTGACCTCAGCTTTTGGTCCTACATTTCACTCAGTGCTATATGCAGGCTAGAAAACTGAAGACAGCTGCATCACAGATACTAAGCTTTTAGCCAGGGAAGTGTCTAAAAGCCCGTTTGCAGGAGCTTGTGCTCCCTGCACAACGTAGGCAACAGTAAGGTACCTCAGAAAGATGGTACAAACACCAGCCATCAGCCCGTGCTCCAGCCTGCAGCGGGAAGGCTGGGCAGGCCTGGCAGCAGAGCCCTCCGGGGTTTGGTGCCAGGGCCACAGCAGCAGGGGCCAAAGCTCTGTGTTCCCTGCCTGAGTCTTTCTGACCTTAACTTTGTACTTGTGTACCTGAAGCAGATCCTGTTTCAGATGCCAAATTCTGTCTTTAGCCCTGTGTTTAGAGGTATACAAAAAACATCCAGGTTATCAGGCCAGACAACTGACCTACCAAACAACTACCCCCCAGGCAAGAGGCATTTGCCTGAAGAACTCCAGCCATGGAATTTTGAAACTGGTGTTTGCAGTGGCTGAACTTTACTCTCACCCACTGCAGTCCCATATAAGCAAAGGGCTGTGTGTGCACTCTTTCCTGCCAGAGGGAAGGGGTGCCCACTTATTTGTATGGTATTACACAGTGACGCTTATTTCAGCAATTAAGGCTGTAGTAAAGCTTACCTGAAATGTACTTTAGGTGTACCAGAGAAAAGACAGGGAACAGGGAGGATGAGTGTAGACTGGAATCTTGTCCCAGAGCACAGGTTAATTGGCATGTAATGCATCCTCAGAGCCTCAGCCCAACAGAGCTCACAGCTTGCTCTGTTCCCCCCTTGATTTAGTGGGGATTAACTGTCCTCTCACTGCAAAAGCCAGTGGTTCCCAGTCTACAGCTGCCATTTGTTTCCTTTTTATTGGTGTGAGTGGACTATATCTCATTTCAGATCAATAGGTTGGAGACAAAATTACTGCTGCTACGCAACGACTGATTATAAAGGAAAAGGTGTTGCAGACACTTTGACAGACCCAGAAAGTCAGTAAATGATGGTATGGCGGCTGTCAGAGCTCCAAATTTACTATGGACTAAGGAACACAGCTCATGCAAAATTAAGAAACTTTGAAACTTCATTGAAAGAGACCAGGGTGTTGAGAACCAATGCACAGGCGGGCAGTCCTACTAGCTGCTTCTGCAGATACTGGTTTTTTGCTTTTTTCTTCTTACTGATGCAGAAAAAAGGCCTCACTGCTCGGGATGCCTCTTGGCGGCACTGTATCTGAGTAGCCACCTGGCTAGACTATTTCCTAAGGTTGCAAACTCGAGGGTTACTGGAAACAGGTGGGTAGGTCCTAGTAGCGCAGACAGCAGATTAACAATAGTACAATCCCAGCTAATTCTAAAATCCTGCTGGAATGAATTTACCAGGACCATCTGGCTGTCATTTGATAAGGAATGCAAAGGAGCATTTACCCAGCTATTGATTAAGAGGGAACATTATTCCCCAGGAAGAGAATGGCATAGTGGTCAGATTAATGTCATTTATTGCTAACTAGATTCTCATAAATTACACTGTTTGTCAGAAAGAAAGGTTTTGCTGACACATCACTCTTTATATAACTAACCCTATTAAATTAAAACCATGATTTGTTTTTAACAAGAGAATTCTTATTTGTCAAACCCACCCAGAACTGGATTACCAATTAAGAACAGTGCAAAATGGCAGTAAGTCTAACAGCAGTGATAAAATATTTCATGGGCTCAGGGAGCTGTCCTTCACCATGACACGCTTCTCTCTTCTGACCACATCGATCCCAGACGAACTGCAGACCTGACTCACTGAGATCAGGGTTTCTCATTCAGCTCTGCTTGTGCTTTAAATCTATTTGGACTGGAAAAGAATAAGAGCCTCAGATCCCAGCAGCACTGTTTCTACGTGATGGTAGTACTGTGGACACTGCTGTTTAAAGGTAAACGAAGTGATTTTCTCTACACTTTTGTGGCTCACCTGTCAGCTTCTGCTTTGCAGTGTTTGTTCTTAACTTGCAGATTTCAAACGAGGCTGCTGTGCTAAGTTCTCAATTTTAGAAGCAGAGCTTACAAATGACATCTTAAAATACCAATTAAAATGGGCAACCTCTGTCTTTGAAGCACTTGACTATTATTAACCTTCACAAATCTTGTGTGTGCAACGAAAAAGAAATTGTGACTTGGCTCCAGACTGCAGACAAGGCAGAATGGCCTCTTTATTAGCTCTGAGCACACCCCAGAGCCTTCTTGATGATGGGTTCCCAGCGTGGCTGGGTGGAGGAAGCACTGGTCTCCCAGAGCTTGTGAACTAGGTAACTGCAAGAAGAGGAGGTCATGCTCTACAGACTTGTAGCCTCTTTTGTTACTGCCATAGCTGGAGAGGGGGAAAGGTCTTTTGCGCACACCAGCCCCCTCTCACAATCTGGAGACGTGAAAAACAGATTGAGGCAAAAGAGCGAAGTAACACAGGCGGAGACGCAAGACCCTAGCGGAGAAGCCAAATGACAGCTCTGCTTGCTGTACACAGGGTATTTCACACATACAGTTTCATTCGGGATGTAAGCGGCACCGGGCTCAGTTCGAGCCTTACTCTGTGAGGGTTTCTTACGCGCCAGGTTTTTGGTTTGTTGCACGTATTTTGTTGGCAGACCAGTAAGATGATGTAAATACAGACCGATCCCAAACTAGAAACATTCAAGAAATCTACAGACAGTCTGCACCCAGGACAAATAAAAAGCATAACTTCGAGCTTTCCCAAATATTCATTATAGATGCTCATTAAGCATGTATAAAAACACTAAAAGAAGTTGCTACAAAAAGAACAGCTCTGAAATTCAAAGCTGAAAATGAAGTGTCACCCTTTACTCCCACTTCTGCGACTTAGCAATAAGATGTGAGTTACCAGGATGCAAAGAAAACAAGTGCATGTTGAAGAGCTGGTATATTATTTTTCCTGACTTCTTAGTTTGGTCCCAACTGTTTTCTCCCATATTTACCTTGTTCTTGACTTCTCTCCCAGGATAATAAAATCTCACTTTATGTGCATGAATCAAGACTTTGTAATCAAGCTCACCAATGACACTTACATAAAATAAGACTCTGTGAAACTAAATAAACCTTGAGAAATATGTTAATTATGTTAGAAGAGTAAAAATAAAGTACAAGACTTGGCTGGCTGAACTTTTCTTTTGTCTGCTGTCCACTATATTTTGATTATCGAACAGGCAAAGAAATCTCTAATGATTCTGTCCAAGAGTCTCTGTTTCAATGTAACAGGAAAACAAGTCCCCTTCTGTCCTCAATATTTAGGCCTGTTAAATGTCCTTCTGTGATAATCTTGGGGTTCATAACTCTTCTGTCTAATGTGCAGTATATCCAAAAGAAATCAACAATGAATTTTGAGCATATAATGAACAACTGTGCATGGAGGATAATCCCACCAAGTACTATGAGAAACAATTTCTCCTGCCTGCCCTCAGTCCTGCAACCAATCTTGGGTGTCTACCCAGGGTCTTTTAAAGTTTGGTGTTCTCATCATGATTTTCAAAAGCAAGAACATTCAGAAAATAGCATGCCTGGAAAAGGCTTCAGGACACAAAGTTTCTACCTTGGGCAACGTCAGATCTTTGAAAAGACATGTCGCTGCTTCTCCTCTGCGTGCCTAGCCGTGCCCAAGGAGAGGCCGATGCACTTCCCTGCTGTTATGCACTCAACAAAACAAAACCTTCCTCCTGGAAACAGACCCTGGAATCTCATTCAGGCCCATTTTCTTCTTTGATGAGGATGTTCAAAACCTGCTAAAGGTTTGTACAAGCAGATCGAGTGGGTTACATTTCAGTAGGTGTGGCAGTTGCTGCCCCGGTAATGGTATGAAGCCGTAAAAACTACAATTCACTGTTACAGCGCTGCAGCCACTGAATGTGATTGCTCAGCCTAGACTCAAGATTCCTATTCTTTTATGCTTTAAGGGCTTTTGAGAGGGATGATCAGGAGTTTTTGCCAAACTGCTTCAGGCATTTAATTCTGAAAACTAATTTCTGAATTGGGTGCTATGCTAATAATGTATTCCAACCCCAGGCTGCCTGTAATCCCTCACAGACTCTCTTCTCCTTGGTTTCCCATTAGCAGAGCATCTGTCTTCTCCCTGCTTTATTGTTCGCTCTCTGCATGGGACCCTTAGTACACGGGACACAACAATGCAAGAAATTCATGGGATCACATTAAGAGAGGGAGAGAATATCAAATTTGGTTTCATGCAGATGGGGTTTTGTTGTTGTTGGGTTTTTACACACATATTTAAATGCAGCGATTAAACTGAACTGAACAAAATGGGGCCTTCTCAGGCTCAAAGATATGAGAGCCTCATGGCAGGTGGCAGAGATTAAACTAAAGGAAAATAATCCAGAACTTCACTCTTCATCTTGCTGAAGCCCTTTCATATACCCTGTCCCTTCACCCTGTTTTGCTGCCAGTGAGGAAACACAACAGCAGCAACTCATCTGCATTTCCACTTTGTTACATTTGAAGGACGTGGGTAGGGCAAGGAGGGACTTGATGTTCTACACAGAGGTTAACAGTTGGTCTGGCCATGCACAAAACTCTGCCAAAAACCAGGAATGCAGCTGGTAGCTCACTGTGCCTTAGCAGTCAGGCATTTTATAGCCATTTACTTCCTCGAGAGCCTACAGACCTATGTGTGAGCACTCACCAAGGCTACTTTCTACCTGATTAATTAAGAACCAATAATGATTTTCTTACCTAGGTTTTCCTTAAACTCGTGTGGAAGCTTTGCAGTGACAACGATCAAGAAAAAAGCCTGAAGCAACAACTTTTAACACTGCATCATATCATACAGCCCAACATCTATTAACTTGATTCACATTGTACAGTGCTACACTCTTGCTGCGGGTTACTGTTGTCACTGCTACCATCTATTACGTACACTGTGAAAGAAACTGTCTACATTAGAACATATCTTCCTGGAAAAAAAACGTATCTGGATTGTATTCAAAACAGTTGTTGAAAGATTTCAATTCAAAACATAACAGCAACGAATACCAACGTTTACTACAGAAGTGGAAACACACCACTTTCTCACATGTTTTTTTTCCTAACTGTTTCACAGAAAAAAATCAATGCTGTCTGCTTACAAGTGTTTGGCAGGAGTTACACATAATTAGAAGGAGCTCTAGTTCTTTTAAGTGTTTCAGTTATTGTAATTTACTTTTCAACATAATATTAAGAAAAATGGGATAATCCATTTGGATCACCATCTCAAGAGGAAATAGGGGAGTGACTATCTGGCATGAAACCAACTGGACTTTGTAACATGCTCTTCAAAACATTCCACTAGCAAAAGTAAAATACAGGATAGTTGCAGAAGTTAGTCCGTAGTGACACACCTCAGAAAAACCCCATCGTTGGCTTTGTTTTGCCATGGCCCAGAGAGTGATTCCTGTGGCCCATTTAGCAACCCACAATCCAGGTCAGAAAACGCGGCGCATCCTTCTAGTGAATACAGGCCTTCCTCACACATCGACATTTCATCACCTTGTATTTATCTACATTATCACCTGGGTCCAGGTACCGCCTGCGTATTGCTCTTTGTAAACGTGAGAGATTTTTCTGGACTCCAGCTGGTCTCCTATGTCAAACACCAGTCTTCTTCAGTTAGCAGACCTGCAGTTTGCCGTGCTGTGCAGTGTTTGCAGCATGCACTCTTGGTTTCCCAGCCTTGGTGCCAACATTTTTATATGTGCCTTAGCTTTAAAAATGTCTCCTCTGGGATGAACTCCTGGGAGAAAATCCAGACCCCACTGAAGTCAACAGGACTTCTGCCACCAGCCTCAATGGACTTTAACTTCTTGATATGGGGTACAGCACTTACAGTATTGTGTTGCAATGAGAGGTGAACACAAACTGCCAGCTCTAGGCACTCTTCGTGCTGATTCACACTGCAGTCCAAAGTGCAGAGGCCTATCAATATTTGATTATCCCTAAATACATTGAAATTTGAATTTTAAGCCCATCTGTAAGTTTGATGCAACACTTCAGAATACCCTGATTAATCATCAATACTGTCAAATTCAACTATAAAATTAAACGACGACCACCGGCATACTACAAACTTAGAAAGAACTAAAGAAGGAAAGTATTGAAATGTTTTTGGCAGGGAGCGGTTGGCATGAGACGCACACAAGCAACAACACGAACCTCACCCCCTCATACGCCGATTACAGTAACAAGCCATAATCTGTTTGTGTTTGTTTTCAGTGACAGTATTTGAGAGCACAGCAAGGCTTGGCATTCCTGCTGCCTCTGGAACCTGAAAGTACCTCCTGTCCCAACCTAGAGCCATCAGTGCCTTGAAAAGGCTCACAGACTTCCTCGCACCTTTCTGTAAACAGGAATAATGCAGCAAATCCCTTTCCAAGCCCTGATTCCACCGTTCTGTTAAACATCAATAAACACCTATGTCTGTCTGTTTTAATAGCAAGTCTCCTAAATACAACATCCTCACAGTTATCTATAACTCCGTTTGCTCTGTGATTCCCATTAGATAAGAAATGGACACAAGCTGCGACTTGTGAAAATCATTTACATTTTAAACCAAGTCTACTTTTTCAAAGAGCGCCTCGTTTAGCAGCAACGGGCTCTCTGACTAATGCACTAGTCCTAGTGCTCACCTCCCAGGGGGGAATCTCCAAACATTTACACTCGCCGAGATGGAAAATCAAACCTCTGACTCCAGCTGACACCAGTTTCCATTACTCTAAATAAAAACTGTCTTCCTAGGGCCTCAGCAAGTGGCACAGGCCATTTCCCACACTGCCGGGCTTGGAAACCAGCATGTGCACAAACTGAGAACATCATCGTTAGTATTTACATTGCAGCCGTGCCCAGGGGCCCAAATTAGGGTAAGGGTCTTGTGTTGGGTGCTACAGGAGATGCAGGTGCAAGCCTTGCTCTCATGAACTGCCGATCACCCAGCTGGTCCTTTGCTTATATCCTATCCCTCTCCCCAAACACAAGGCTGATAATTTCCATTTGTCACCTCCCCACCAGTCTTGCACACCCAGGTCGCTCACATTTTTAAAATTATGGAGAGCTTTACAGTTGTCGATATAAGACAAGGCCCTGAACGTTCTCTGTAGCCAGCTTTTGTGCTGCGGTGGCCAGCTGCTGAGCAAAGAGGCTGCAGCCGTAGCAAGGAGGAGTGTGTCCTGAGCAGGTACCAGTCAGTGGGGTAGGGGAGAGAGGATCAGACAGCCCAGCAGACTGGATGGAGAGGAGAAGGAAGACCTGAGAGGCAGCCTGCAGGGTGGGCAAGGCACAGGTCTGTTGGGGCTGTGGGCCCCTTGCCTGGAAGAAACCAGGCCAGGACAAGGAGCTGCACAGGCACCAGGAGGTATGTAACCACAGCAGGGGCTGGCCACCCTGGGGCCAGGGAAGGGCAGAGAGGGGAGGCCCCAGGGCCTCCTGGGGGCTTGCAGCGAGCTACGTCTCAGTGGCTGGCATGTGCAAAATCAACTTTTTAGAGCCTTTCTTTTATTCATGGGCAAAGTGACAGCCTTACTTGCTGAAATGGATGAACAGCTTTAGATGAAACTTTCAACAACTAATGACAGCAAAGTTAGCCGGAGGCAAAAACCGGGTGTGAAGAAGTTCAGCCTAAATAATTAAATTTGGCAAAGTTATAAGACAGTGACTGAGATAATCTTAAAAGGGGAAGTTCTGGATGACTTTAATGCTATATGCACTGCAGCTCACGGTGCCTGTAATAGGTTATTTCCAGAGCATCTGAGTGTCTTCCAGTAGTGCATTAAGCAATGTAACTAACATCTGTCACGAGTTTCATTTTCCCTCTCATCTCCTCCCTGGAGGGAAATTCTCTCATTTCTTAACCTCTACTGTACCCCCACTCAATAATGTTCATTACCTCAAGAGAAAAAGGAAAAGCCTATCAAAAAGAAAAGGAAAAAAAAAGGAAAAAAAGAAGAGATAATAGATCTAAGATTCAGGCTGCTTTGGTGACATTTTTCAAGTCTTTTTTGCCAAGGAAAACAGTAATTTCTTTTAAATTTCTTTACATGATATTTAAGCATTGAAAAGGAAAGACAAATTAAAATTATTGAGCTATTTTTTCCTTCACCCATGATTACGCAGCAATTTATCAACAAAATGGAACAAGAACATCTGACTGGGATTATTTATTATACAGTAAGGCATTTATTTTTTGTTCACTTCACCAGGAACAGTGTCCCTGTTATGGCTAGTTAGCCATCTGTGTCCTGAGAGCTTTCAGGGAAGGATTAAACTGTCATTTGTTTTATTTCCTTTCATGAAATAACTACCCTAACAGGGCTGAGGCAAGACTTGGATATTGCTGGACTGGCTACCTTAAGGTGGCATGAAAACAAGTAACCGAATCTTTCCTGGAGTTAAAGCAAAGCAATGAGAAGTTTGGGGCGTTGATCTTTTTACTCCTTACACCCAGTAAGATGCTGTATCACCACTGAAGTGCTCCTACTGGAAACTGCATGGATCAGGCAATCTTTATGCCATGCTTAGGCCACAGTGGAATTATCTGTGGATTTATTTTTTTAAAAATCTGATTCATTCACTGCACTTCGCCAACATGGCTGGAGTTTAAGCACTGAGAGAATTTGCAGCTAACCAGGGCTGGAGCAGGAGGCGGGCAAAAATGAAGAAGGAAGAGGTATGGCATGTCCTCCAGGCAGCAAGGGTTTACCAGCCCTCACCCATCCATTTGCAACCCCCACACACAGGCGGCCAGCACCGTTCTCGTCAGGACTGCAGCACGTGGCATCCCTTCCCCATCTACAGCTCCACAAGTGGGTCTAAACTTCTAGCGCTTCTCCCCTGGAAAGAATGAGCAAAGTAAGCCGCCTGATTCAGAGAAAGATAATCTGTGCCCTCAGTAAGAGCAAACATGTGGGAAAACGATTTGCTAGAAGAATGTACCTTGCGGCTATTGCCAAAGGTTTTGATGGGTGTATCTGCGCTTTAGATAGCTTTATG
This sequence comes from Psophia crepitans, assembly GCA_013399095.1. NCBI lineage: Eukaryota > Metazoa > Chordata > Aves > Gruiformes > Psophiidae > Psophia > Psophia crepitans. Next base: position 1,303,830 of record VWZZ01002235.1, on the reverse strand, counting down.
GCTGTGCAGTGGAAATTGCTCATAATAGATGATAACATCTACATTTCTCTAACACCTTTCGTCCAGGAATCAAAAGCACTTTTCAAAGAAGGGGCCAGATTCTGAATGCTTGACACTAGCAGCTCCTCATGTCCCACTTTCACGGACCCATTTTTTGGAAACAACTTGGTAGCCAGAGCTCTCTGGCACTCGCTATGCTTTAAGTGACAACCGAGCTCTCTTAAAAAATGTGACCCACACAGCATTTCAGCACTGCAGTGCACTGCCTCTGGGGTGGAAGAGACACACCCTGGAGCAGCTGGCACCAGCCTGTGCTGAACCTCGAAACGGACAGTTTAGCCAAGGAAGGTGAGCTCTGCTCTTACAACAGCTCCCAAACATTTAAAAGGATCAGATAATAGCTTTTCTCAAGGTCTTGGCTTCGAGGACCATATCTATTGCAGTGAATTCCATATATCACCTCTGATAAAGAGCTGATCTGTCTTGAGTGGGAGCTGAAGAACCAGGTATCACATATAAGCCATCAGCTACAGCTCTGGAGACTGCTTGGGCAGGAGCCGTTCTGACACAGAAAACAGCACTACTGCAGGAGAAGTAAATACCGACACCTATAGGATGTTAAACATTTCTAACGGTTACAATAAGAAAAAATCCATAAATAATATCCATTCTTCCCCAAAACTTCCTACGCTGACTGTTTCGCAGCAAGAACCAGTTCAGCTTTTCCGCCCATCGTTGTTCATGTGCTATTGACTGCAGTCCCAAAGTGAGACTTCCTGTGGCCCCTGTGTCTTGCCTGGACTGGCCTGCAAGACATCCCAGTAAGATGCCAAGGATGATGAGGAAGAAGCACCTGCAGCACATTAATGGGATAAGTAAAGGTAGCAGTGGGGATGGACAGACCTCTGCAAGAACTGCAGCCCCCAGCTCTGCCCTGTGCTGCCTGTTGAGGGTGGGAAGGGGACAGGCTCTTTTCCAGGGAGCTTCAGCCCACGACCACCCCTGCTCCCCATTTGCATGACATTTGCAAGTCAGCTGCTTCCCATCAGCATGCCTCTTGCTGGGAGGGCAAACGAGGACATTCAGACCACTGCTGCTTTGGCAGGACTGTGAGCAACAAAACATCGACTCCTCACATCTGTCCCTGTGGATTCAGGGCTAGGGGACAACTCCGCAGACTGTTATAATGCATAGCAGCTCCTATAGTTCTGCTGGCACTCTCTTCTTGGCCTGCAAAGCTTGCATGGTAGTGGTGGTCAGAGGACAAATTTGGCTATCTGCTTTGGACTGAAAATACCTCTTTTTAGAGAGGATTTGAGTTTCGAAGTGGATGGGAGCAAGACCTGGTAATATAAAGCAGTTAAAATAGTTTCCTTTTTAATTACTACTTTGCAGCCTTGTCCTCCGACTTTGACAAAAGCTTCACGCTTTCGCTGTCCACAGAACTCTAAAATAGACATTTTATTAGGGCGACACGACAATTCTCATGTTTAGGCTGAAATTACAAGCTAATAACAATCATGCCATTAAGTCAGATGAAAGGTTTTGATCATGCAGAAAATACGTTCCAACGTAGTTTAAAAAAAAAGCCAAAATCCTCAAAAGTTTGAGCCCCTCCATCTCACACTCCAGCTCTTCTCCATCTCCCTGTGCTTCTGCAGAAACACAGGAAAGAGCAAGCTGGGAAAGGCAAGGGAGAAAAAGTATTTTTTCTCCAAAATGCAAAACAGTAATACGTTTCAATTATAACAAAAACCTTATTTTATGCACAAAACACAATTTGCTCTTTTCAACAGGTTCCAGCTGTGGTAGGCTGAGAGCAAAGGTGTAACATATGAAGGCAAGTATGGCTTATATTTTAGGAATTTCCATTATTTTTATGGATTGCCTTGATGAGAAATGCATTTGTGCACTCTGAACTGCCAGTAGCATTTTTGTTGTGGGATATACTTCGCAAAATTCCTTTGCAAAAAGCATGGCCATATATACACTAGAAATGGAAAGACGTTCTGGAGGACCCAAGCTTCTAAATGAATGGTATTTCAGCAAATAAAGGTGGTATAAATTCAACATACTGATTCTCCCATTCATCATCCTCTAAGCTAAAATATATCATTCCTCTCTAATTTCAATTCCCAGCGATGTCGTCCTCTTAGTCTTAATTATAAATGGTCTGCCACTTATCAAATTATTCCCTGTGTACTGCACAGTCCTCACCCTTAATTGCACAAATATTTTATTTTTGGAACAACACAGCTCAGCAACAAGCTTCATTTTTCTTTTCATGACTCAGTCTCTATTAAAGCATTTATAAAAGCTCTGGGCACATGGAGAGAAAATTAGTTGCTCCTCCGTGGCTAACAGTTTTTAGCTAATCACAATGCAGCTCCACATCACTCCGAGCAGAGCAGTGATTAAAACTGTGCCTGCAACAAAGCAACATTGTACACAGCGATGACGTGCTCCAGTCAAAAACGTCTCCCCCCGTGTTATGATTGGTATTCCCCAGATGTTTGACTTTGAGCTCTAGCTTGGCAGGCGAGGCTTTGTGGCTGCAATTCAAGTCCCAAGCTTGAGCAGCTCCAGTGTTTATTCTCATAATTTACACTTTGTGATGGCTTATGGACAGTTACGTACTTGGTTTCACAGCCACCACTTCAAACCAAGGGCCCGATCCTGCCTTTATGGAGTTAGTAGTAAATGCTTCCCAATACCAGCACTGGCAGGAGGCCCCAGATAACTAAACAGTCTCTCAGAGCAAACAAACCAATACAAAGGAACAATTTGGTTTAAAAACAATTAAAAAATGCCTGAAATCTTACTTACTAGGAAGTCTTCTTCACAGTACACCTTGCCATTGACATTGTAGAACGCTTTTCCTCGTAGTCTTCTCCCTGTTAAAACACGGTGCCGTCAGAATTTTGTGCTCCGTGCCCAAACCCAGTTGTTCAGGGTGCAGAGTGAAAAGCCCACCCTGCTGCGCCTGTCTGCATGGCCAGTTCCTGACCCTCTTCTCCCTGGAGGGTCCATCTGGAGACACGGGTGAGAGTTCAGCTCTCAGCTACATCCTGCCTTAACAAATTCCTCATCAGCTAAATGTTACTTCTAAGCGCAGGCTATGGAACCCAGTTGATGCCAGTTCCTGTAAGATTTGAAACCTAAACCAAACAATGGTTATGCTGGGGGGAAAGACTAATTTGTAAAATACGATAATTTTCTTAGCAGGTGAAATCACAGCAGCGACGCATCCACTGCAATCAACCTCGGCAAAGTGTTAGTCTCCGAAGGACCAAACAAGGGTTCCTGCATATGGATGTTCCTGTCACCTTTAAAAATATTAATACATTAATCAATGCCACAGCAGCTACACCCACAGCTGCTGTGATACTAAAGCAGTAGAAGGTACATGTGACGGAGGGAAGGGTAGAAAAATCACACTGGAAACAAGAGATTTCATTTTCAAATTTGAACATTTGCCGTTTCATTAGGACTTGTGGAACTCAATTGACAAAGCCTGTGATCATCATTAATAGATGGCTCTCTTTACAGCTCAGAAATGCACAACAGACTCCAGAGAGTCCCATTAAAACCAGAAATTCAGAAACCACTCAGCCCAAGCAGGTTTTAGATACAGCAGATCAGATCTGTCTTACACCAGAGCTGCTCCATTGAAAGCAAAACCATTTTATCAGTGTAAAACCAGAGATGGAGAAGGGAAACTGCACTCATCCTGATGCACCTTATTTCCACTCTGTGCCAGGGTCCCACTGGCCAAAGCTCCCAAACGCTGGGTGTTCTCACAAGCCATTTGCAGCCTTGGCAAGCAGACAGCACGGTGCCTGCTATCGGCTGCATACCGGCTGCTCTTAGCAGTGACACAGAGCAAGGAGGAGGGCACGAGGCTCTATGTTCACAGGTCATCAGATGACCCCTCCCAGGTCACCACCAAAGCTTTTACTCCACAGAATAAGTCTCGACATCTACTGAGGCAGCGTATTAGCTCCACCATAAACACCGCAGATCTTTGCAGAGGGTTTTACTCTGAGGGCTGGCACGCTGAGCCAGCTGGCCAAGCATGGAGGGGCAGGAGTGCTCTCTGTGGTTTCCATAAACAATGTTAAGGAAAATATGATTAATTTTCAGTGCTTGAAAGTGCCTTTTACACATTGCCACTGTGATCCGATCCTGGGAAACAGCGTGTGGCACAAAGAAGTTGGGATCTGGGCTGATGCTTTTGGGAAATCACATGCTGCATGTGGTTGTCTGGCGGTTTTACTGTTGTGGCCGAGGGAAATGCTTCTTTTGTGTGCACATTCTTGGGCTGTTGATCTCACGGGCTGCTGTCTCCATACTGCTGGTAGGTGGAGTCAGCTGTTGTTTGTCTTTCTAACTGCCTGGTAGCTCTGGTGGGGACCAGAAGCCTGTTGGCGTGGGCCATGAATGCACTGAGACTGTCCCATCTCCTCTGTGACTCTTAGGTAGAACTGGTACATCCTACACATCACTGAAACAAGACATGGGGCTGGGACAGCAATCAGGGATGCACGAGGTCCCTCTCAGATGATGCAGGAGCACCTCTAGATCTTCCCTCCTGCTTATCCAAGCTGTTTTTAAGCCTCTCCAGTGAAAAGTAAAAGGAAAAGTAAATGCAAGGGAAGAAAGAAAAGGAAAGGGGCCAGAATGGCTTTTTAAAGGACATGCTGGCTCTGCCAGACCCAGCCTTAACACACAACTTGTCTTTAGGTGGTGGAAATGAAGTGGTTGCACCAAAACCAGGGACTTGCCTTTGACATGCTGATGCAGCACTTCCACCTTCCTCACACACACTGCTGGTGCAGAGCCAGGGTGTTTGTTTCAGGTGGGGAAGCGCTGGCCTCATCACACACCCATTATGGTTAGAAGCAGCAGAGGTAATTAGGGACAAATCCTGAACTCTGTTGCTGGAGGGATCTCTGCAGAAAAGGAATGCCCTAATTCGGGGAGGTGTCAGCATCTCCTGAGGCACTGCAGAAAGTGCACAAAGTCCTGTACATCCTGCCTTGTATCCCACTGCGCAGAGCCTGGCAGTGCTCAGGTTGATAGAAACACCCCAGGTTCTGCTCCTGTTGTTTCCTTAGCACAGCATCACTGGCAGAAGCCAATGGAGCCAGAGCTTTCCTGGATTGGGAAGGACTGGGTCACCTACAACCCAAAGCAAACAAGGCAAACCCAGTGTTTTGGCCTGGCTCTCAAAGACGCTTATGTTATCAGATGTGTTTGGCAGCTGATTGCCCTGCGACAATTAGAGAGAGTCCAGCGCAGAGCCACTAAGATGATCAAGGGAGTGGAACATCTCCCTTATGAGGAAAGGCTGAGGGAGCTGGGTCTCTTTAGCTTGGAGAAGAGGAGGCTGAGGGGTGACCTCGTCAATGTTTATAAATATGTTAAGGGTGAGTGTCGGGAAGATGGAGCCAGGCTCTTCTCGGCCTCACTAAGCGATAGGACAAGGGGCAACGGGTGCAAATTGGAGCATAGGAGGTTCCGGGTTAACGTAAGGAAAAACTTTTTCACTGTGAGGGTGACAGAGCACTGGAACAGGCTGCCCAGAGAGGTTGTGGAGTCTCCTTCTCTGGAGGCATTCAAAACCCGACTGGACGTGTTCCTGAGTGATGTGCTCTAGGTAGCCCTGCCTTGGCAGGGGGGGTTGGACTAGATGATCTTTCGTTAGGTCCCTTCCAACCCTTGTGATACTGTGATTCTGTGACATGAAGAAACCTCACCTCACTCCTGCACAGCAAAGCTCAGCCACCACACAACTTGTGAGCCCCTGCTCACACCCCGCTCTGCAAGCCCCCCAGCCTGTCAAATACAGACAGCTGGCATCTCCTCCCATACAGCTAATGTGGTAAAAACATCTCTTTTACACAGCACTCGTGGAGCAACACCTTTCAAAACTGAGGAAAAATATGATTTCCCCCATTTTATAGCTGAAAGAACCCAAGCCACCTATTAGGGAACTGGCTTGCCTAAACTCATAAAGCAGGCAAGCAGCTTGCTCACATGACAATTACTATTATTAGCAATAATTAATAAGACAGGCCTTTTACCTTAGAGGAATTTCATTCAGGGATCGTACAATAATTATCTCATAAACAAGAAACAGCAAGTTATCACACAAATAGCCGTGGCTGCACTGTATCGGCTTCTACATACTGCATTTTAGGAATAATGGCAAAAACATACCTTCCATTTGCCCTTCAGAAGAGTTTGCTAAATGATGGCATTGGTCACGGCCCAACACCAAACTCAGCGAGTACCTGGGCATCATGTGAAAACTGTCATCAAGAGGAAAGTGCTGGCAGTTGCAGCTAGGGAGACGCAAAGCCCAAGGAGACGCAGCATTGGTACCTCCCAGCCCCAGGGCAGCCGTGCAGCAGGGCAGCCGTGCAGCGCCTTGAGGTTAGGGCACTTGCCCCGAGCTCAATGTACTGGACAAGGCGGTTTCACCTCTCAAGGATCTGGAGTTACTCGGGGGCCTGCACAGCACCAGCCTGTTTTGTGTAGCTGTAACCTATTATTGTCAGTCAGGCAGAGATTAAAAGTTAAAAACCCCTAACATTGCTTTAGCCAGCTGAGGCAAATGCCTGCTCATTGGTACAGAGAACCTGCTGCTCGGCTTTCCTTTGAATGACTGAGTACAGCCAAGCCTGGGTTACTATTTGCTTTCATAATATTAAACCAAAAAAGTCAAGAGTTTCTGACAAAACTTGATGCAACTTGTTGATAGCTCATTATAATAATAATGAGCAGTTATAACGAGCAGCCTAGCGCAGAGTTCACAAGTACAGCGTTCCACAAACACTATGCTGCTTTCCTCCTCCTGCTGGATACCCACCTTGGCACGTCCGCCCTGTCAGACCAGTTTTCAACAGTAGCGAGGAAGAGGCTCTGTTTCACACCCGACCAGAAGAGCAGGAGGTCGGCCAGGAACACGCGGGGCGACCACGGGATGGGGCAGAAGCCGCCCAGCCTGCAGTCCGCAGGCAGGCACGTAACACTGGCTTTTGTAGGGAAGCCCCTTCTTCCCTGAGTGATCTTTAGAGCTTTGTTTTACTCGTAGAAAATTACTACTCACAGTGACAACAAATGCTTGTTGCAAACAACTTCAACATTTCTTGACTGATGCCCACACATTAGAGGGGCAGTGAGTGCCAGGGATAAGGGGGTTCCACCACCTCAGGTGGGAGGCAGAGACCTCACAAATGCTCCAGTAGAGTGTAAAGTTTCATGTAGATAATCTAACAGTTAATAAAATGCAAGCTAGAAATTACTCTGTCCCAATAAACGATCACAACTGGTGTTTGCAACCAACATGACAAACATCCAAAAGAAATCAGGCTTTTGGAGCTTTTAAAAAATGGAGAAAATGAGAATCAGCTCTAGGTTTTTAAAATCAGTTTTCACATTTAACCAGTTGACAAGTCTATGGTATTTAAATGTGTCTACCAATTACTCCTGCACAATTTTTCTCCCCTGTGTTGTAAACTAAAAAGAAGGAGCAAAGGACACAACTCAAAGATTCAGCTTGCAAAAGGAAAAATGACCCACAGTTGACACAGGCTGTCCACAACTATTCTCTCCAGTCTCCACAAGATTTCGCTGGGTGGTGAAAACACACCAGCCAGGAAGCCAAGATTGGGTAAAACTTTGTCCAGCACTGTTCCAAAAGCTGCTCCAGACCCTCATGGAACAAAAAGTGAATCAGACTGGGTTTTACAGTCTTGAAGAGGTGCTCCAAAAGAGCCCTGAAAATATCCTGTCCCCTCCCCACTAGCTCAGAAAGCATCTTCAAAGCCCTCCCTGCTGCTGCTGGCAGTGGGATATTTGCCTATAGGGATGTGAGTTTATCAAGTCACAGCCTTCAGTGGTAGATCTCCAGTCTCACATGGGATGATGCAACAGCGTCAGGGGCTAACACCCCCCCTCGCCTTTGTAAGATAGGAGATAGCAATGTCTCACTGTCACAGCATGGTCATTAGACCTAATTACTGTCTGCAGCATGCTTTGAAGTTGAAAAGTGCCAAGCATTATTACAATATTTTAAGTACTTTGATGATTAAAACCACGCAACCGTTGGGTAATAATCATGATTTACTAGTATTGTAGTGTAAGCAAGTTCATGTGAGAAGCCTGCATTGTCTCAGTGCCTGACGCTACTTAAAAACAAACAGCTCCCCTCTGACATAATGAGAATGCTGCAGCCCCAGCCTTGCCTCCCAGATAACGCCTGGCGTGTTGTGAGACTACTAGTGTGCTGAAAAAAATACACCAGTGTACCTCCTTGCCATCATGATCTCTCTTGTGATATTTCAGATAAATGTGCCTCTTCTCCTAACTTCATGCGGGGAAGTTTCAGTGTTAGCGGAAACAAAGTGCGAGATGACTCATAATGTCCCTGTTACTTCTAACATTACAGCTGTGTGGAATAACAGGCCTATATTTTAGTCAGAAAACGTAATTAAAACCTTCGCATATGGAGTGCAGTCAAAGAGTTCAGCTGTAGGTATTGCTGTTCAAGATAAGGAACTCGTTAAAGCAGAGCTAATTAAAAGCCTGAACAGCCCAAGCTATAGCCATGGATTATTATTCGAGTACCTGTCATTCCTGTTGGCTGGGGACATGCCTGGGTAGGTCTGACCACACATGAGCACAGACCTCGGCTCTGCCACTGCTTCTCCCATGGAGGTATGCCCCCCCAGGAGTCCCCGCATAGGCAGTGAACAAGGTGCGGGCTGCAGCAGGACCAGGCCGGATGGCTGTGGCTGCCCTGCCACGGCCTCGGGGGCTTGCTGCTCCTGCTGGGAAAGTGGCACCCACAAGCAGCAACACAGATACACAGCATCCTTCTCCAACAGCTCTTTCTGGAGGAAAAAAATCACATCATATCGCTCCTCTCGTCGGGATTTCTTCCCTTTACTTCTTATTTTACAAATTGTCATGTCTAAGGCTGAATAGGACACTGCAAGAACCTCTGCACTCTGGAAGCTTTAGTCCATGACTTACACAGCTTCCTGAGCACAGCAGCCCCTGGCTCTTCATGCCTGACTGACTGAGGAACTGTGCATATCTGTTTTAGTTAGCGATGTTAAACATGGACCTAATTGCTTGTTAACCGCTTCAGATGCCATCTCTGCAGTGACTGATGTGACACCAGCATTGTTACTAGTCTCATGTTAGCACCTTAAATGACAGTCTCTCAAAGCGTTCAGACTAAAGTGCCATGTAAACATACACACAGGATTAATATGCAACATTTGCTCAAATATTTCTCAGCTACCATAATAGGGAAGGAAAATTCCCATATATTGCCCCAGAGCCCTGTACAAGTGAAATCAGACACAAGAAGGCTTAGGCTGAGCAAACATAGGTGCATGCCTGCTGCCCACCTGTGGCCACAGCCTCCATCACTGCTCAACAGAAACGTGAACTTTACCAGGCCAAACCTGATTAATTTTGTTTTGCAGAAGCCCTGGCGTAGGTCTGGGGATGCTTCGATTCAGAGCCAGCATGCAGTGGCTGCACACGGCCCATGCTCCCAAATACAGACAGCACCCAAACACACTTTTATACCCCACGTCACCCACGGGCTGCAGCATGGTCCATCACCAGGTCCATGCAGGGGCAGTTGATACCCCGGCGATGTCCCCTGTGGCTTGTGGACAGCATCATGACACCACATGGTGCCACAATGGGAACCACCATCCGCACCCTTAAACTACGCTGGCATAGATGCTGCAGCTTTTCTTGCCATGCAAGGTGTCACGTGCACCCTGAAGAGCGCCTATGTGCTCTCTGAAGTATCCATTTTAATGAATGAGAAACCAGGACTCAAAAGTTGAAGGGCAAATGGAACATCCAGATTCCAGTCTGTTCCACATACCTCCCAGGCTGGAGAATTACTGTTTCTGAGAAGTGAAAGCTGAAATTTAAGTCACCAGATGATTCCAGAAGCTAAAACTTCAAGAGAAATACTACAAATACTACAAACAAGGAATAAATAATTGAAAATGTTAAGTAACAACAATCTGCCTCTGCTACCTCTTCTGCCCAGTCATCTCAAGATAAAGCTGATGCAGAATTTCACCCAGGAAATCTGTTTTCTTTCACTAGGCAGAAGCAGCTCACCTGCCCAGGAATTAAGCACATGCCAAAAAACCCAAAAGCTTCCAATACTTTTTCGTTATTTCTAACCATTTCTCCTTTATACACATGTGAGTTTGGGCCTGCAGTTCTCCATCCCTCCCTCTGGCTTATGACTGCCTATCTGCACACGGATTTTCTTTACACCAGGTTTCTCACACTCCACCCACTTGAGAACAGGGAGCATGGAGGCTGCTTTAGCCTCTGAGTAACTATTAATTAAATTCTTCTCCTCCGTCTCTTACGGAGGACTTGCACAAAGCCACCAAGCAATGCGAACACAACCTCTTCATGATGGGGTCCTGCATTCGAGCTGCAGCCTCTATCGCACCACAGGGTCTTTGTAGAGGGAAGGGGCTGCGAGGAGGACTGCGCTCCGGTCCCTGGGCTTGGCGAAACCATCCCCCACCGCCACTGCCCCATCCCCTCCTCACAATGCTCAATTGCGCAGGCTTTGTGAAAGGAGGGGTGAATTTCTAGGGCTTTCAGGGTTTTTAAGATAGGAAAAAAAAAAAAAAAAATCAATGCCAAATTCCTTTGAATAGAAGATACTGCATGTTGGCAGAAGCAACTTTTCACAGACTCCAGCCGTTTGAAATCTGAAACACTAAAAAGTGGCTACTGTGGATGTGCTGTATTCTTCTTTTCAAAGCAATCTGGCACACAATTTTGCTCCCCTGTTTCAGGACCCAATCCTGCATTCCTTTCACGCTCAGACTCCCATTGACTTTAAGGAATGCAGGATTGGATCCTAAATGTGTGCTTTACTCACACAATAGCTCCTCATGGTTACGATCTATTGAGAAAGGCACACTTTAAAAAACATTTGGAATTGCAGGCTCATCCAGCCGGCCAGAATGCCTGTAAAGATCCTTCATTATTTCAGGAAAAATGCTCGGTGTGTGTGAATTACACACACACTTTCCTGGTTTCAGGCTGCAGGCACAGCCTAGCTTGAGATGCATCAAAATATTTTGAGCACTGGCCTGATAGCGCATAAAGAAACCACGTGTAATTTTAGGGGGGTTTGGGGGGAAAAAACCCAAAACAAACAAAAAACCCCAACTGCCAAACAGAAAAACCAAAACAAAACTCCAGGGGGAAAAAAGCCACCAAAGCAAACATATAAGCAGCTGAATCTTTAGGATGGTTTTTCAGACAACTTCTGTAAAAGCCTGTAAAAGACCTGCACCAGCTAAGACAAAACAGAGCCTTGCACTGCTATTTTTGAGGATGCTGTATATAGAGTTACGAGGCTATTACGATGCAAATCTCAAATGTACAAGCTTTTTACTTGGCCATAAACACAAAACAGTATACATTGTCCTTTCAGAAGAAAAGGTTTGCTGCTAAAATAGCAGAAGCCCTACGTAAATAACCAACATTCTTTCTGCCTGAGGTCACTGACTTGGCCTATTCAATTCCGGGCTAGTCTGGGATTTGACAATCTAAGCAGGGGAGAGGCCCTTTCCTTTTTTTTCAAAAGAATGCTGGGATTTTATTTGAAATTTAAACTCTTGCAAACAAAAGGTGGCATCGTATGCTAGAGGCCTATGAAGGTGGAGTACAGGATGTGTATTGTTTTCTCCCTTTACATAGATTCTTTCAGGAAAGAGTATTCAGAGTCTGTGAACAAATTCTAATCAAATATTATCATCAGGTAGGCAGACATAGCAAGATATGAACGAACACTTAAGGGTTCAGGCGATTTTAAAATATCGATGCGGGGAAAGCATAAAAATTGTTTAAAACTATAATTTAAAATAAATTATTTAAAAATCTTAATTGAAAAGCCCTCCACAGTTTAAGTTCCTATACCAATTCATATTTGTACACTAAAAGAGAGCTTTTGAGTGCAAATTAACTGTGACTACAAAGTCAGTATTCATTCTCTCCTTCTCTGTCTCAAGTTGATCTGCCCTGGAGAGGCAGATGGCAGTTCACTATTTTCCCTCCCTATTACCATTGCCCAGATCCTACTTGGAGTCTCACAAAAGTACACTCTTGTGTAATACAATTATCATTTCCATTTCTGGGCTCTTATCCAGGCTCTGCACTGCACTCTGCTCTGTGCCACTTCTACAGCACGGAAGAGTGTGCCAGCTCCTGCCACACAGACGTGCTAGTACCGCACACCTCTCACCACGGACAACTATGCTAAGCTGCATTTGCAGCTGGTGTAAATAGTGACAGCATCACTGAATTCATCACAATTTATACAAGCTGTAGACCTGCCCCAAGGTACTATCTTCGCCAGAAAACGGTCTGTCTTTGCTATGCACTCACAAACGTGTGGTAAAATCCAGATGAAAACAAGGCAGTTTATCATTTCGACATGTTTGTAGCCCAGGGTAAACTCTCGACTCTCCTCTGCAGTTTACCTCAACCTGCCACAATGTCAAAATGAAAAACTTCATTATCTTCTGTCCTGGTTTCAGCTGGGATAGAGTCAATTTTATTCCTAGTAGTGGTATAGTGCTGTGTTTTGGATTTAGGATGAGAATAATGTTGATAACACATGGATATTTTGGCTGTTGCTAGGCAATGCTTACACTAAGTCAAGGACATTACAGCTTTTCATAATGCCCCGCCAGTAAGTAGCCTTCAGGTTGGGAGGGGACACACTCAGGACAGCTGACCCCAACTGACCAAAGGGATATTCCATACCGTATAATGTCGTGCTCAGTATATATAACTTGGGGGAAGTTGGCCATGGGTTTAGACTGCAGCTTGGGAACTAGCTGGGCATTGGTGGACTGTGAGTGGTGAGCAATTGTGCTGTGCATCACTTGTTTTGTATATTCTATTATTATTGTTATTATAATATTATCTTCCTTTTCTGTCCTATTAAACTGGGGGGAAAGCAAGCGAATGTGTGTGTGGTAGTTTTAGCTGCCTGCTGGGTTAAACCATGACATCTTCTCTAGGCGAGTCCAGAACTGGGTGCAGAGGATATGGAGGGTACATTTCTGCCCCAACCTAGCTGCATGACTTAAACTGTCAGTCTCCAGCAGGATTATGTAGATAGCTAGCTAATGTCTTTTGTTACCTTGCTGGAAAACCCCACCTTTCTTGGCAGGGTATCCATAATCTCCGTGCCATGTTTACTCTAGTGTAGAATTCTCTCTTCCTTTCTCTCTCTCCTCCTACTCTTTGGTCAGGTTATTTAACCAAAAGGTTACTTAATGCTGCAGGGACAAGAAGATCTCTGACCTCTGATACTCGGGCACAGCGTTCCTTTGCAGACCGTATTATAAACTTAGCAGATACTTTCAAGCTTCCATATAATTTGCAAAAGTTAAAATTGGCAGATGTTTCTTTTCTCTCCCATTTATGTATTTATTCTGTCCCATATCACCCATGAATTTCAGGGTTAAGGCATAAATTATTTCCATGGAGCTCCAACAGAAGAACTTATGTTGAAAAGGAGTTGGTAAAAACCTAAGTCAAGCATATACTTAAAAACAGAAATACAACAGCCTGCACTGATCTAATAGCTATTTTGGGCCTATATATTAACATATATCTTAAAATATACTTAATAAGCTAACAAGTGGACACACTAACAGGGAAATGTAAAATAAAGCTCCAGATGTACTTCAATTCAGATGGGTTTTTTCCTTCATAAGACTGGGTTTACAAATGGAAAAAAAAAACCAAAACAAACCACCCAGAAAAAAAGAGTGAAGAGCAAGGGCAAAGCAACACAGACCACTGGGTAAAAACGATGAGATGCTTCCCCACCACTCACAAGCTGGGAGGGAAGACGGTATATATAGTGTGTATATATAGGCTTGTTATCAGCAAAGAATTCCACTTTTCAGCTGCGGCCTGTAAGCCAGGACTTAAAATTCTTACACTATCCCAGAGTCCCAGTGCCATCCCATTCTATGGCAAAATAAATCCATCACCAAACTGCAGCCTATTCCAGCCCAAGTCTTCCAGACTCTGCAGGATGCAACCTTCCCAAGCAGCCTTGCTGGCCTCTTCCCATGCAACGTGGTGGGTGGTTTTCATTCAAGCTCCAGTAAGAATCACCATAATGGCAGCAACAAGGATCCATCCAGCGCAGTATCCTGTCTCCAACTCTTGCCAAGAATGGAAGCTCAATGAGAAAGAGCATTAGAAACCGGGCTTGCACAGGCTGATGTGCTCCCAAGAATAACCTCTCAGCTTCCAGCAGCCAGCACTTAAGGCCTTCCTGCACTGCAGGTTGCATCATAACTATTATGTTTAATAGCCTCACTGGACCAATCCTTCTTTAATTTGTCTAATTCCTCTATGAGATCATTTATACTTTTGGCCTCCATGCTGTCCCTATGGCAGCAAGTTCCACAATTTCATTATGCATTGTATGAAACATTCCCTTCTGTTTGTTTTAAACCTCTGCTGATCTCAAGCTTCTGTTGCATCCTAAAGAACAAAGCAACCTCTACAGTCATTACCAGACTAGAGAAGAGCTTTGTAAGTCAAAGCTTGAAACTTCAGTGTTCAACTGCACCTGGAAATGAATGGCATGCAGATCACAGACACAACTGGTATTTTTATCTAGCAGCTTTTTGAGACTCTGCTCAGGTCCTCTTTGTACAACACAGAACTGGACATGTCTAATCGGAACTGATAGTCCCTAACTCAGAAAATTCACACTCTGTGTGTGAGCTCCCTGCAGGAGACATGACCAAGCCACTGAGTTCTGCACTGCCTGAAGTTAATGAGCAGCCTTCACAAGGAGTGAACTGTTATAATACACGCAGGAGATAGTTTATATGGGAATACATCCAAAAGAAGCCACCACTGTATTCCAGTAAGATTAAAGGAAGAAAAGAAAAAAAAAACCCAACCCAAAACAAAACAAAACACCACCACTAACAAAAAAATTATGTTTGGTCCCTACTGCCAGCTGGATATTCAGAGCAAGGCAAGAACGCACAGAGACTCCACCTGACAAACTTAACCGGCAGAAGTTAGGCAAATTTATTGAACTGAGGGCACTGCAGACCCCTCACCATTGTCACCAGGTTCTTTCTTGCAAGTCATTATTCTCCTCTTTGTTCAAGGTCAGCCTCAACTAAAAAGCACAGTGTAGCCTGGCTCTGAAGCAGATGATCAGAAATCTGATTGGCAAGTCAGATTGCTGAATGTCATCTCTGCACAGAGTGAGCTGCAGCATCACCTTCTCTCCTAATACTTTATACATAAAACTATGCTGAAGAACAGCACTGGACACAGCCCACTCCTGTGGCAACATGCAAGAGAGCCTCAAGGGAGATGAGCAATTTCCCTAAACTATCTTCTGCATTGCCTCACAAAAACAAGAATGGATTTGCACAGAAACAGTTTACTTTCTTCCTCCCAGTAGCATTGTATGTGTCAGCACCTCAGTGTGAGCAGCATCAAAGGGCGCTGCTGATGAACCTAAACACACCAGCAATGCTCTATTTGAGTCACCTCCAGAAAGCATTCAGCAGCCAACATCAATGGCACCCATGTTTGTGAAATCAAGCTCGCAGTGCTCAGTTCTCATTCCCTTGAGATAAACCTTCACGATAAAGTGATATTGTTGAGATACACAGTGCCTAGAGACAGCATCTTGAGCAACAGCAGTAACTTTTTCTTCATGTGATAATGGAAGAATGTATTGAGGAATGGTCCTCGGGACCAGAAGTACTAAGAAAACTCAGAAACATTAGTACACAGTGGAAAAAAATATAAATATTCTCAGAATGACAACATATTAAAACATTCTGCCAGTTTTGAAGCACGTTCTTTGGGTTTATTTAGCAGAAAATTTGAAAGAAGTGCACAGAGAGACAACTCTTCTCAACAATTGTACTAACATTAACAATGTTACCTTGGATTTATCCTATGTAACTTTGAACAAAACCTTGCTAGAATCTTAGAGATGTGTTTCAAACAATATTCCAGTATACTCTGCTGTAAATAAAACTGAGTATTATAGTTATACTGAATTACTGAAATGAACTGGCGTTTGCTCAGCTGATTTGAAAAATAATCAGAAATCAGCCTTCCAAAATGGCCGGCTCTTGATGTTTTGTGGTGGATTGACCACACTTCCTGCACCAGGTCACATTAGAACTAAAACCACAAGCAGCTTCCAAGACAGAGAGCCGAATAGGTAGGACTCCTGATAGTACACTCACTTCTTTTGGCACTCAGATACAATAAGGACATTGTTCCTTTAATGCTTAGCTTTCCTTTTAAGAAGTATGTGAGATTTCAGCCAATTCTCCCCAACGATTAGTTCAGGATGAATGTACTTAACTCAGGATTCAGCTGGAAAGAGCCCAAGTAGATGTAATCAATTTTCCACTAAATCCACTTCCTTCCTCTCTTTCCTACCCAGCATGAGACATCAGCTCACCACTACAGCCAATGGTGACTAAGACAATGAAAACCTCTGCCTTCAGCCATACCTATATCAAAAATTGGTTATTCCTTCTTTTCATTTTGCCTAGGTTTTCTGGTTTTGCCTATCCTGTTCACTAGCCCAACATTTGGACTAGGTGGAAAAGCAGCTATACAGCAAATACGAGAAAGCAGCTATGCAGCAAACCACAAACACCAAACGCAATGGCTGCTGTAAACCCCAAAGTTAATCGTTCAAAACCATACAGAATTGTCTGCAGAACTCCTCTGATAAAGGATGGCTTTCCTCTTTACATATATTTAACTGGAACCTCCCTGAGGTTTCAATGTGCAGGTACCGTATGTCTGCATCTGCCAGCATCCGTGCTGTGCCACCTCTGTGCGTAACAGCAAATTATTTTCACCATCACCATCCAGACACCACAGTACTGAGATATTAGCCGCTGGCCACTCTACTCAAACCTATTGGTTGGACTGTTGGTCCCATGTGTTGGACTAGATGATCCTTGAGGTCACTTCCAACCTTAATGATTCTATTCTATCTCATGCAGCACTGCCTGAAAAAGAACAGTTGGAACAACAGGGTTGATTTGCTACTAAAATTTAACCACAGTAATAAAAAATAACACCTGTTCAAAAACCAGGCTTAGAAAACATGATCTCTGGCTCTCACCTACATGTCTTCTTAAGAGTTTAAGCAGATGATTTCCACCCTCATTTCCCCCAGTGTATACATTCTCCTTTGTTAAATAAATTGTGGGAACAGCAAAACAAGTCCCAGTGTCTATGTGCTCTTCAGGCTTCCTTCATCTAGAACAGTGGAGTCCAAACTTTTTTGATCATGCTCCCCTATCAGTAAAAAATGTTTAAGCATGCACCCCCAATACATGTATATTTATTTATTTATAAATTCTATGTAATTCTATTCTATTCTCTATATATGCTGAAGTATTTTCTTCCCGCACCCCAATGGATTGTCTTGAGCACCCTCTGGGGTGCATGTACCCTACTTCGGAGACTGCTGCTCCAGAGACCACTGGATTGTTCATAGTGACTCAACAAATTGTTTCCATAGGTCTGAATTTACACTGCTTGTGGTTCCTATGGTTGGTAATCCACCGACTCCCTCAAATAAGTTATTTGCATTGTTTCCAGGAAAAAATTTTCAGGGAAGGCAGTTGGTAGAGTGACAATGTTGAGTCCCCAGGCAGCCAGCTAGTTAAGTGACTGAGGTTCTATGACTATATCTACTTTTATGTTAGGACATACCACACTTGTGTTTTAAAACACACTGATAAACAACCATAGACACAGCAGTCAGTAATCAAAAATAACTGCTAAATCCATTCCTGTTTTAAAATATGCATTAAATCAGATGCCTTTCACTCTGCATAGGTACAATTACAAGAGTGGCAGGTTATTAGTGGTTATATTCTGCATGTGTGTTGGCACTATGAGCCACCTACACCAGCACTCAGCAGTGCTGTCAGGAGCCAGGAGCCACTGCTGATTTTATTTCTTACAGGAGAGACTAAAATTTTCTTTTCTCCACTTCTTTGCCTCTTTCTTGGCTAGCTCATCATTCACTTGTATTACTACTATTCTAAACACAGTGCAAGCTCACATGAGCGTGGCAAACAAAGCGTCAAGGCTTGATGGTTTTTGGCAAGAAAAATCAGCTTGGGGGCTGGGGTAGAGAAGGAGAAAGAAGCAAGCCTAAGGAGGCATCCAGAGCAGGGAGCACTGCTGGAAGCAGAGTCCCTGCCAGCGGAAGGCAGGGCAGCTGGGCAGACAGGCGGTGGGAGCCCCTTCCCAACAAAGGTAATCTGCCTGCCCATGCCAAGGCTGGGCTGCAGGAGCAGGACACAAGGAGCAAGCAGGGGATGGCAGTGCTAGGGACTGACCAAGCTGACTCACAGGGGGAGAAGCAGTAACAACAGATATGGAGGAGGAGGTTACATGGGGCCCTGAACAGGAATGGGAAGGAATACTGGGTTTTTCTGCATCTATAAAGGGTGCTTGCACAAAGCACCAAGGAAACTTCTCAGCGAAAACCCCATGCCTCTGTGCCACCTACACTCCATGGGATGAACAGAGGAAAGGGAGGGTATCCATGAGACCTGAAACCTGCTTTTACAAGCCTGCCTCTAACACCACAAGGCAGTAAGCACTCACAGGGGATTTTGAGGAATGACTTCGCAAGGCCCCAGTAACCTCACAAACAACTGAGTCTACCGTGGGGTTTGAACCTCATCTCAGAAGCCATGACTCTGTCAACAGCCTCCCCTACACCTTCCTGCCCTGAAGCACTCCTCCCATATTGCGCAAGGCCACAGGAGCACTCGCAAAACCACTTGGTAGAAGATGCTTTGAATGTGTAAGCAACACTTACTGCCTCCAGTAGGCTTCCACAGCTCTCCCATCACACACAAATGAAAACTTAAACGCAAACATACTGAGCTACATCTTCACCTGTCACCCTGCTTTATGGGACATGGCACAGAGACTGGAACGCTCTTTGCCATTTCAGCTTGCAGGGTTGTCATTTCATCACTCAGGAACAGCAGTGTTGTGGGTGAAATGCTGAAGCACCTGAGCCCTCACTACCCCAAAATGACGGTAGGAGGTAATTCTGGCCCAGGACCACAGTACACTGACGTGTTTCTCAAGTACTAAACATCCGTGAGAAGAGAAGCGAGAGGCTCAAGAATCCAGCAAATGCTCAACGGTACTCCCCGAGGAAGCCCTCCTCACTCCTTGCGTGCCCTGAGCCTGAGGAAGGCAAGGAACACAGAACTACACCCAAAGTTATTACACTTCTGTTTTCTCTACCACTTTAAGGAAATACTTCTCATTAATTTATTTGAATGTTGAGCCGGGAGAGCTGGTGAGCTTTCACGACAGTGTGGATCATCGAGAGAAGGCAACTGTTTAAGGGACAGCACAGAGCATCTGCATATCAAGTACCAGCCCCAGACAGACTGCTTTCATCCTCTGCAGCCCAGCACCGATTCCCAGACACGCACGGACACTACAGCATATCGCATTATCTCTGCTGGCTGCCAAAGCGTGCTGCCTGCGCTCAATCAGATACTGGTCCTGTGAACTGCCAAATGGAGTCAATAATCCTATAAATGGAGGAGTACTGAATACGGACTGGACGTTGGCCATCAGGGAGGCCATGGCAGGGTTTTGCTTCAGGTTTGTTTTTAGAAAGTATTTACTGTACCTAATTCAAGACTGTGAGCTTGCAAGCATGAAGACTTCCTATTTTTATTTGTGTCAATTCAATGCAGGGCACCCACATGTAGGTTTCATGCTTGTAAAATACTAGGGAGTTTCTCAGTAAAACCATAAAATAATTCCTTACTATTTCTGGCATGGTGTTCACAATCAAAGCTATATTGCAAAATTACCTGCTTTTTATACAAGTAGAGGGAACAGGCTCACCTAGGGCAAACCACACCATTACTGTTGGCGTGATGAGCTCATGCCGCTCTCCACAAAGTCAAGAATACTTTGACACTAACTGAAACTGGATTTGGCCATGAGTGATGATAAATCTAAAAAGTCCCAGTAGAAGTCAAAGGCAGGATTTTCAGGAAATGAGATATTTATTGGACGGGGAAAAAAATGCTTTCTGGCTAAGATCCTGTGCTGTGTTTTGAGGAAGAGAGGCAGAGAAGAGTGGTTGGGAACAAGAGCTCTTCCCTACCTGCGTTAAAACCAAGCTAAAATTTCCTGTGAAGTTCAAGGATAAGAGAAAACACTCACTGCTGGTAAATAATTTTGGAAAGTGATCTGTAGAAGTCAATTTACCAGAACCAAGCTGGTCATTCTATAACAGTAAGTTTATAAGAAAGCAAACATTCAGCTCATGTCAAATACCGGGGGTCACCAAAGCACTTTCCTTGGTGCCCAAGGACAGCCTACTGCAGCTATAATCGACCAATCCTCCTGAGTACTGTCATTTAAATGAGAAAAAATTTATAGTTGTTTATGTAGGCTTCGTGCCAAGCCTGTTTCTCCGATAAGCTCCTCTGGTGCATTTGTGTCTCACATCCGATTTAGAGTCCTCTGAATACTGGAGACAGCATTCCTTGGATACTTAAATTAAAAACACAACGTTGGGCTTGGACAGAGGAATGGGAACGTTACTCACGTGGCCCAGGCACTAAGGGCTCTGGGGAGTGGTGCTGGGAAAGTAGTCTTTTTAAAATCTTACATGAGTCTATGTATTTAATGATATATAATACTCAAAATGGTCCTCTGTAAACATGCATTATTTGAGCAAGTAATTATTTTCAGTAGCATACTGCAGCAGCTGTATGGCTTGGCTGCCAGATACTGCAAGTGCTTCCTCCAGCAAATGCATCTATTTTGTGATATAACAAACATTATTTAATAATTTACAAAACTTCTCACTTGCCCAGTACTTCAACTTCAATCTCTAAATAATTTCAGAATGTTAATGAAATCAGCACAGTATCACCCATACGAGGTAGGTGAGAAGAATTATCTCCACATGGGTAGAGCCAGACAGGCTACATGATTTGTCCAAGATGACAAGGAAGCCCGTAGCAAGTGGAGTAAAACCCTGTCCTCTGACTCAGAGGGCAATTTACCCCTTTGTGACCACCAACCTATCAATCCTCTGATTTGTCTTTCAGAAGAAAGCCTGAAAGACAGAACGCTAAAGTTTGCTGCCACTGTTTATTTTATAAGTGTGAAGACAAGCTTTAAAAAAAATTAAATAATCTTTTATTTGGTTTTGTACATGGCAAGATTCTTATGGGAAACAGCTTTTCTAGACCCGCAAGAAGTAAAAGCATCCTTTAAGGTGAAGAGTGGCAGTAGAAACCTTTGATCTGCAGAATTAATTTGTAAGATAAAACCCAGGCTGCTTTCTGGTGTGGAACATCAGTGAATTTTCAGGCCATACAGACACCTCTCCCTTGAAATAAGTGGTAAATAAGAATTATTATTAAAGATGCACTATTAACCTAGCCTGGATAGGAGGTGTGGATGAGGAAAAAAGCAAGAGTCCTTTTGTTAAACAGCACGTGAGGATGAAGATAGAAGCAACAAAAACAGATTTCCACTTTACACCATGGCCTTTGCTAGGCAAGATTTGCAGGGCAGGAGAGGTAGGTGTATGGCCTGGCAAGAGGGGAGGGGAGAGGTCCTGCCACTGCACTGCAGAGTGTCACCAGGGGAAGGGACAGCAAGAAGTCCAAGACTGGAGACAGCAGGAAAACGGTTAACACTAAAAACAGAAAACTATTCAGTTGTAGAAGTACACGGGAAGTTCGGTAAAGGAGGTTTGCTGGTGAGGAAGGACAGATTGAAGTTTCCATGGCTGCAAAGAGGTATAATCTTGCCTCCTTGTTAAGGGGATGATGAGCTCCCAGCAGTCTGGAGTCTTTTCACCCTGGGAACTTGGGGATCCAGGAAAAGCCTAAAATATGCATAACGAGTCAAAACAGGAAATGTCTTAATTCTTTAGTAGTAGAGCAGGCACATGCCAGAGAAGGACGGACAGGAGAAAGGGAGAAAGGGAGAGAAAAAGGCAAGGGGAGATGGAAAGCTGGCCTTCATGCATCAGAGACAAAAACTGAAGTTCAGTCTTTCCAACATACCAGGAAAACAATCAGGTATGGTGGCCCACAGACCATACTTTGGGTCAGTTCAGAGCAGCAATGGTGATATCCACACATCCAAAGGGTAGGACAAAGGAAAGACCGAGATTCAGTCAAATGATAGGAGAGTATCCAGGTGATACATGTTTAGATCGGAGGCTAAACACATGAGCATGGACATATTTGTGTACATGGACAGGTTTGTATGTGGGGACCAAATTTACTGAGACAAGCACCAGAAAAGAAATGATCAGCTGGCTGTGGGAGGAAGAACTGATTTACTGAATGATCTCAGAGAGCTATAACAGTCTGGGGGTCTAGTTTTCAGATGAGTAAAGGGATCAAGGACATCACTAAATCATTGGCTAGGCCCTTTACAAAACATACAGAGACAACATATAGCAGAAACTTAGATCATTAAAATTACAGGAGGCCAACAATGTGTATCTTTCATTCATTTTCTTAACTTTTTTCCTTCCACCTGTTTTTCCCTTTGTTTTTAGGTAATACTTAAAGATTACAGAACCTGGATATAGGAAAGAGAAACATCTGTTGATAATGTCAGTGACTTGCCGGCGCTCTGTTCTGGATTATCTGGATTTCTTCCCCTTTGAGAGATGAACTCAACAGCAGCCCAAGGGAATCTCTTCTTTTGGAGAAACTGAGTTGTGTTCCAAGAAAACATTTTAAATGGATGGACGGGAAGGCAAGAAAGAGGAGGAAAAAAAGAGTAGAAGATGAAAAAAAACACACAAGAGATGTGGGTTTAAGACTAAGACAATCAAGACTTGCAGATAATAGATGGTGATAAGAACAGGGAAATTTTAGCAAATCTTGTTACACTAAACAATAGGTGGCATTTCAAACAGACAAAATTATGCAAGGAAGTGATTATGTTCTCTGTGGTTTTTGCAGAGAAATAAAAACCAGAGGCAGAAACCATGTTAATTAGAGTATATTTTTTGTACTTTATGTGTTTTCCAACCCCTGAAATGATCACAAGTCCTGTCAATGATTGGTTCCATATTATGAACACAAAAATATTGGGAGGAATACATCTATGGTGAGTCAATCAACACAGAGAAAAGTTTCCATCATTAGCTGCCAGGTAACCCCCACCAATTAAAATAACCATCAAAAGCCATGCATTTCATGCTGGAATAATTAACAGCAGAACACAGTTACTACCTTCAAGGAAACAAGGAGACAGAGACACAAACCACTAGCCAACTACCTATTGCATGCCCTCTGATAATCAGAAAACAGGGAATAGAAATGTTTTCTGTTTCTCTGTTCGCTAGCTACCTACACCACCACCCTTCCCTGGGAGTCAGCCTCCAGATCTACGAACGCCGCTAAAGCAGCCCTCAGAGAATAATACTCTGTATTAAGATCCCTTCCAACCAAAAAAACCCCAACTTTTAAGCACATGCATCTTCAAGCATCTGAGATGTCCTCATGGAAGTAAGGCCCAGGACTGGGTCAATCAGACGAGCCACACTTAAGAAACAGGTTCTCTTCTAGAGTTGAACTAACTTAAAGTAGTCACAGAATTGAAAACCTTTCATGACATAACATCTAGTAGTATTGTCTGTAAAAGGGACACAGTGAATGGACTGGTCTATTTATCTCAAGTCAAGCACGCAGATCTGTGCCCTGCTGGACCAGAGCTAGCTGGGACAAGAGAGTGCAATGCAGAGAAACTACGAAATACCTCCTATAAAACCCAACTAAATACATTCTAAAAAAAGAGCAGTTTCCTGTGCCAGTCCCATGTCAAATATTTCTGATTATCCTTTTCCCATTCCATCCTTTTTTGTTTTTCTAAAGCCTGGACTATGACCAGACTAACCACGGATCAAGATAAAGGAAGCATTTTTCTACTAATTGGTACCCAAAGGTACTTGGGATCTTACACGGGCTGGTAACCAAGTGTGACTTTGAATTACCAGAAGACAAGATTACATTCCTTTGCTGAGACTCATTCACGGTTCAGAGTCTTGCACAAGGTGAAACCAAACCATCTGAAGCCAGCTGTCACCTCTACCATTCAACTGCCTCTTTTTAAAACGAGCACCTCCCTTTCCGTGAGTTTTGCATTAATAGGTTTGTCTAGGACTGCAGTTGCAGACATACCTGAAATAGCTTTTAACTGTCTGTCTCGATAGGTGTTAAAATGGAAAGCACGGGGCTAAGCACATGCTCTAACTTATCCCAAAGACACAGAATGACTCAAGCAAAATTCTGCACTCCTGCAGCAGAACTATGAGTTACCTCAATTACACGTCTACACAAACCACAGTCTTAGCAGCACATACAGCAAATCCTTTGGTCCTTTTTCCTAACTCAACTCACACCTCTCTGAAGTGCTTGGCTTTTCCTGTGAATCACACCTCAAAGTAACTGCCCCAGATGCAGTGCATCAGGACTTACCGCCAGCTCCAGTTATGGCCTGGAAACCACCAAACATTTAGGTGGTGGTGAACTCAATGCAAAAGTGGGGTCTGAGTCGGGGATGAGTAACAATTGCAGTTATGCAAGTTGAGGGCATCCAGCTCTCATGCTCCAGGCCACGGGGGTCAGGGAGGAATGTTCCCACATGCACAGCACTGAATCACCCGCCGGCTTGTCTTCCACTGAGCACCAGGTATTAGCCAATGGCTCTGGCAGGATTACAGACCAAAAATCCCAAAATTCCAGTCTCCTCTGGTCCAACAGTATGTGGTTAGAAAACAGCAGGGAAAAGTGTGCAAGGACATTTGCTACCCAGCAGACTTTCACTGTACAACAGTGTACCCCTTGCAGCAATACTCATTAGCTCCTCTCCCTTATGTCCTTGCTGTGTTTCCTTGGTGCTTGGAATAGTTGCATAAAGTGGAGGCAGTCAGATGAACAGATACAGAACTTGCAACTGAGTCACCAAAAAGTCAGCCATGAGGCACGGAAGAGTTAAAAGCCACTGACACACATACACATTTGTACCACTGTGGCTACCAACTCTAACATTGGTGGACACACAGTGTAGAGCTCATAGATTTTACACTGAATTTTGTTTTATTCTATGTGAAAATTACATTCACAGAGAATTTAATTTAAGGCTACAAAGCAAGTACTGGCAGTGTGCAATTTGGAAGCAGTGACTCATGCCAAACTTATAAATATGTTGTGGGGACAGAACAAATACGAATTGAAAACGAACCTTCCACTGGGAATTTGGGTATTTTAAAAACCCACCAACTGCTGATAAATATACACTGAAGGAACACAGCTCCCTTAAGATGTTCTGTGCCTTCTACAACCAAGAGCAAACAAAGGTTCAACCCCGGGCAGCAAATATGCAAAAGACCATTTCCAGTGTCACAAGTAACCTCTCGCTACAAGCCGGGACACGAGAAACCACCCATTAATAGGCACTAAGTACAGTAACACTGAGTGGCCTCAGTCAGAAGGGAACTGTTGTCTCAAAGACTTAATGAGCAAAAAGGTAGGTTGCATTCACAGCCACGAACCAATTCCCCTTTCACATCAGTTGGAGGGTATGGCCTAATTCAGAACTGCTCTTTATACCTTCAGGGTAAGAATACCTACTGCTACAGTTGTCCCACTTTGGGCCTTTTAAAGCGGCAGCACTGTGAGCCCTCGCTGTGATCCTTCTCTTAGAGGGTACTAGCAATGAGCTTGTGAAGTCTGGACAAAGGCTGTGCTGAGGCAGCAGCAACAGTACCAGTAATCAACTGAATTGTGATACCTTTACGAGCTGTCCCTTAAAATTAAACTGCTGTATGAAACCCCTGTGAGTGCTCCAGTGTGATCAATAGCTACCAGCTAAGAAATGAGCTGCATACCTTTGGGATTATACAGTTTGCTTTAGGCTTCCGATTGATCTTGTGGTGATTTCCTGTGCCTTAAAACCAGTGGCAAAAGTGCAAATTAAAGACGAATGGCATGCTCAAACATTT
The DNA here is from genome assembly GCA_013399095.1 of Psophia crepitans. Taxonomy (NCBI): domain Eukaryota; kingdom Metazoa; phylum Chordata; class Aves; order Gruiformes; family Psophiidae; genus Psophia; species Psophia crepitans. The sequence continues at coordinate 1,277,666 of VWZZ01002235.1, read as the reverse complement.
GCCTTCATGTAAGAGAGCAGGACATGTTCCTGGTTTTTATGGTGAAATATGTCTCAGCTTTGAGAGTACAGAGACTTCAAACTCTTAGCTCTACAAAGCTCATTCCCTGCCCATCTCCTACACTCTCAGAGTAACAAATAACAAACCGATATTCCTCACTGTAAAGATTTATCTTACTGCAGTTTCCAATCATTGCCACTGGATTAAAATGTTCAGCCTGAAAAGATGCTGTGGATGGCATTATGATCTGCTAACTGGGAACACCTGATAAGTTATCTTCTGTAATAAGTATCAAATAGAGTCCATTAATTCCTGCAACTGATCAACTGCACTTAGAGCACACAAGCAATCTGGCATTATTGCAATTATTCTTCAAGAAATCCTGTCATGGTCTGAAATACTACCAAGAGGAACTAATGATGAGCTTTTCAGGCAGACATTTTTCAGCGCTTGTCTTCCATAAGCAAAATCTGCAACTGAACTCCTGCCAAAACTAAAATTTTACACTTAACAGAAGGGACAGAGTATGTTGGTGCCTGAATTCATCTCTCTTGTTTAAGATTCAGCAAAGCATGCTTACATATGAGTAATATAACATATTTAAGCACATGTCGAAGTGTTTTGCTGAATCAAGGCCTAAAAGAGGTTCCACTGGTGTTAGGGCTGAGAAAGGATTTGAATTTACATTTAAAAACCGTTCTAGCAAGCTTCAGTTGTTTTCTCCAAGAGATTTTGCATAAAGATCTATATTGAACTACTTGATCCCAGGGAAAACAGATCACTTTGGCTTTTACATTACTTGAAGAGAATTATCTGACCTCTGGAAAAGAAAAGCTATCTGAGGAGCATGGCTTTTCGCAGAAGGCAATAGGAGTTTACACAGAGACATAACAAAAATTAACTGACAAGAGCAAAGTTCCGAGATGCTGAACTTGCCGAGGCTCGACTATCCAAAGACCACTGGACACACTGAAGAGGCAGAAATGCAGCACATAAAATGTGCCGGCTAGGCCATTTACTTCTCCTTTCCATTATGACCTCAGCTCACTGGTGAGAACTCCTTTTTTTTGAAAAGAACCTGTACAACTCTGCATCAGTACAGTACTGAGTTTTATCCCAAAGGTGCTAGAACTAAGGAAGACAATGAAGAGATTTACCATCTGAGCATTTTACCAATGGGACAGAGGTGTCCCATTTATTTACTGTATCTCTGAAATAGTTCCTCATCTGTCTGTGTTCATGTTCTCCAGAGCTAACCACCATCACTGCAGAACACCCCCGAGAATTCACCCTTCCATCCTCACACTTCCACACTAGCAAGGCTGGAGTCCTCAAAGAGGTGTCTGCATCTGTGAGCATATTTTAGGTTTTCCTCTTAATTACAAGCAACACAAACCCTCCAGCTATGGTGTCATATACAATGCCAGGAAGTCAAAAAGGACAGCATTTGGCCAAGTGCTCTATGCTCCCTGGAAAGCAAAGGATGGCCCATTCTGCCACACACTGCCCTTTTCAACCAGGGCACCCTGACAGATGGCACTTGGCACTGAAACCAAACTTAGACTCAAAGAAGTGCCTAAGAAAGGACTCTGATTCGGGCAGAATTTCCTACTGAGCGTGTCTTCCCAATTCTCTGCATAACTGCACTTGTCTTTGCTGAGCTGAAAATACTGCCAAGTGCTGAAACAAGGCCCTTGGAGGCTCCATCGCTCGTTATCACATTTCAGCCTAAGTGGTCTCCAAACCACAACTTTTCCCAAGGGTTTGAATTTTTTTTCTTTATTTTTTAATTGTAGCTGGTTAAGTATTGGGCCCTTATCTAAATCAAATGTTTTCAGGTACAGAATTTTTCTTCCACAGTTACTGCCTTTTACTTTCTAGGTCTGCTATATTGAAAGTAAGACCGATACCTGCTGAAGGAGAGTTTGGATCATTCTTGTTATTTAGGAGAAAAAGAGGAAAAAAAGAAAGGCAAGCTTGCGCTCCTACTTCGTCTCAGACTCCTAGGTATACACAGGAACTAATGTATTGGAACTGTTTCAGGCAGAGAGTACTAACGTACTTCCCTACTCTCCTGAGAAAGGCTCAGAAGAAGCATTAGTCCGTGTGCTGTGACCTCTTGCCTAATATTAATGATCACCCAGTTACCTACGTACTGAATCTAAAAGCTTGGCTCAGCTTAAAACACTTTCCAAAGGGACATTTGGTCTTAATTTGAAAACAAAGAAGAACAGAGAATCTGCCACTTCTCTTGCTATTTCGTTCCAGCAGTTAATCATCCTCATTGTATAAAAACTGTCTTTGATTTCCTGCTTGAATTGTGTAATTTCAGCCTCCAGAAAAGATCTCACTTGTGTTTGTCTCTAGTACGTATGAGACCACTTTCTAATTCTATTTTACGGTAAAAGTATTTATGAGCTCCGCCACATGTCCCTGCCATCATTTCTGATACCCAAAACACACTGGGCTCTCATGGTTAGCTTTTCTCCAACCTTTAATCCTCTATGTAACTCCTTTTGAACCCTCTCCAGTTTTCTCTCATCTCTTTAAAAGTGGGCACCAAAACTAGAGTGCAGAATTCTCACCTGGGTCCCACTAATGGTAAAAAGAACTCCCTGTTCATGAACTGCAGTACTATGTGAAGTTTGCATTTGTTGCTTATACAACATGTTCTATAAAGTTTTTTCAGCAACACACTCTGGGATGCAATTCCCATAGGTGGGAACTGCATGCCTCGTTACCAAGGTCGGAATCCACTGGCACTGTCCTGAATCACTCTGATTTTCCCAAGGACTGCACAGCCCCAAATAAAGTGAGAAACCCAAGAGCTAATGCAGCTATACTCACTTCAATGCTATTCCGGAGCAGCGCTGAGAGGAAAAGCTCTGCTTTTGACTCACAGCTGTATGTAGCTGAACCTAAGCTTTGATCAAGTTTTTTTATCTGCACTCAGGCACTACTTCCACATCAGCAGCACATCCACCTTTTCAGTGCCTAACATAAGAAAGTCCCCACATGTTCCCCTTTTGATGGGATTGTATCAGAGTTTGCAGACAGAAGAAAATCCAAGCCCTTCTCGCTGACAGATGATAGTTGGGCCCTCCAGCCCGTGAGCAGTACCAGCAAGGAGCTCAGAAGACAACCTGGAGCACTGTTTCCTCCTGCATGTGTGTGACTCATGGAAAGCTGTGTGAATCACGAAATTCCACTGGCACTGTGGGGTGGGGCAAAACTATGCTCCCAAGGGACATGTCTCAAGTTGCCCTGTGGTAGATGTTCACTGGCCCCACACACCTTGCCAGGACAGTCAGGAAAGCTTGTTGTGCTTTTGAATAATTAAATTGGGTTTGTATTTTGCTCTTGAAATACATTCCTTGGCTCTTATACATTCTTCGGAGGAAGAGAGTGATCTGTGTACAGATCCCTGTGGTAACAAACATGAATCTTGACTACTTAAACAAACCATGTCTGCCCCAGAGAGGAAGCTGGAATTCACCCATGCAATTAGGTTAATGTTGGCGATGAGTGGATACATATTATCCGATATCAAATTTTGTAACTCTCTGCTAAGCAGGATGCTGTTTACTTCGGGAGCCAACAAAATAGTTACCCATTCACTGTCAAACTTGAGCAAAGTTGAGAGGGATCCCTGAAGGTTTGAGACTAGTTTATTCTAGAACCTGGTAATGGTCCAGAGTAATTTATAAAGGTCACTAGATTCTACATTCAGGTTATAGGTTTCTTTAAACCAATATTTATCTGTACAAATCTCAGGAGAAAATACAACACTTCTCCTTTCACAAGTGAACTTTACAATGGTCTTTTTATTATCAACTTCTTTGGTTCTATGCCAATACTCTTTTACTAATCCTTAATTAATCCTTTTTATAAACAATTTACGCTCAGTATACTCTGCTCAGAGTAAATCTTTTGCTTTGTGTAAGTATCACAACAAGATCTGCAACATCCTGGCAAATATTTTCATATACTAGGAACACAAATAAATGTGTGGGTATATGAAGAAAAATTACCTGACTCCTGAAAATTGAGCTCTCGTACTTCCCTTGAACTTGGTGGGAATTTGTGAGCTCTCAGCAGTTACAGACAAGAGAGTGAGAAAGTTTCCAACTTAAGTTCACAATGCTTGACTTAATGCAAACACTTCTGAAAGTGCTGCCCTGAATTTTCCAAGTTCAGTTTCCCCTGGCAAAGCCATGACTTCCCCAAATCACATACAGAATGTATCACTTTCGATGAGTTCAGATTAAGAGAGAAACCTAAAAAGGTCCTGAGAATGGCAAGGAAGCAGCAGTGATTTACCTGCAAGTTTTCCTCTACAAAAATAAAACATAGTAATAGCTTAATGTGTATCGACATGCAGTTTCTATTTGTTTTCATCACATTCAAACACAGGAGAACAATTTTTGAGCATTATGTATATACAGAAATGACAAATATACATGCTTGACTAGAGTTGCATTTGCAAATAGAAAGTGAGGGAAAATATGGTTTTGGCTGTACAACTTTTATCGTTTTTCTGTAAAAATGATAAATACAAGTTACAGTTCCATAAACTCAAGTGATTTAAAGTATGTAGCACTTGTAACTGCCAGGCTGAAGCTGGTTTTTAAATGCAGTCCTTAAAACAACCAAACATTACTTTTCTGGGCTGTTGCTTAAGAAAACACTACTGAACTCTTATAGATGGCAAATAAAAAAACAACTTTTGAAGCTGGAGTCTTGCACAGGAATGTTGCCTCAGGAAGCAGGCAACATTAGGTCTCACTCTGTACACTGGCTGATAAAGGAATTTATATTACAAAAGGAAGCCACTTAATAAGCTATGGTAGATCTGACTTACCACAAGAGCAGCACGTGAAGCAGTTGGTATGATAGAGGTTACCCATTGCTTGGCAAGCCTGGCTCGCTCCATACACACCTTTTCCACATTTTATACAAATACCTACAAAGCAGAAAGAGAAAGAAAGTCAGAATCCTCTGCAGCTCCTAGAAACAGCTCCGGGCCATTGATTTATAACATTCACAATATCCCCATCAGGCCCCTAAATCAATGAGTTCCTCACCCTGAATAGATTCAAGTACCCAAGACAGCAACAGGTGACTTGAGTGAAACAAATTCATGGAAATTAACCCACAATAAAGGGAGGGAAGCCTCTGCTGGTGTTTCAATGCATGGACACTCAGGCTGGCCAAAGACAGAAATCCAAAGGAGGCAGATACAGCAACAGAGGACAGAAAATCTGCCCACTCCCTGGAAATAACTCCGTCTGCCCAATAAATAATTTCACCTTCACAGCTAGGTGATCCACCACATTACATTCAATAATCACTAATAAAACAACAATTCATTCCAAAACCAAAAGAATTCTCTTTGCCCCTCTCCAGCAATGCAACACTAACAGCACTGCTCCATGGTGGAAGCCATGCAGTACTGGGAAAATGGGTCTGTCAGTCACGTTTAATAATAGTTTAACTTTCCATCAATAATAGTATATAACCTCATAAATATAACCTGGCAGAAGAGCAAGGCTTCTACCCTCCTTATGGTCTAAGGGCAAAAATTCTGGCTGGCAATTTTGCTTCAGTGGGTTCAGAAATTCACCTTCACTGCCTGAGCCTGCTCTTGGTGATGCCGGGGATGACTCCTGTGAAGTTTGCATGAGGCCAAAGTACAAAGAGCCAGTGTAGCCCTGTAAAGTCAGCAGTTAGCTCCACACACAGTAGACTCACAGGAAAGGTCATGATTTCAGTAAGCTCTGCAAAGAGAGGTTTTAGAGGTGGGGTTTCTTTTCTTTGTTTTTAAAAAGCTTTTTCCTCATAGAAATAAATGCATAGGCAAGTGACTCTTAAATCTGTAACTATCTATGCATAATCTCCCTAAAGTCAAACCAAGGCAGGGAGAATCACACTGCTTCTGTATCTCCATGAAGATGAAAAGAAATGCTGAAGAATCCACATCCTTCTGTCGCATACTCAGGATCACTGATTTTCAGTTTTTCTGAGATTAGTCTCTATTCAACTGTAGCAGGACAGGACATCTCAAGACAAGGTTGTGTGATTTTGAAAACACTACAGTAGAAAACAAAAATGGAAATTTTTGCCTCATACAACTCTATAACAAAGTTGCTGTGCTCCATGTGCTGTTTGAGGTCCTGTTTCTACAAATGCATGCACAAGCTCAGTGTTAATCATTAGCATTGACAAAACTATTAATATACTTAAGAGTCTAGGAACTCGATAACTACAAAATTAGGGTTTAATCATCTAGAATTCTCCCCTGCTGTGCTGTCAACATTTTATACGCACAAACACACAGAAAATACAAATGCAAGCTGCTCAGGGGAAATTTAGCATATTATGAACTGGTAGAAACTTTAACAGCAGAAAGAACAAAAGTTAAGCTAACAAAGCGTGTGGTGTCTCAGTTCAGTTTCTATAGGTTTCACTTTTATTCACTCCTAGGACATGAATTGGCCTAAGCTACCACGTCAGAGAGACAGAAATACTGTCTGTCCCTGGCAGAAAAGCAGTACCCAGTAATACAGCTGAGACCTCACCCAGGCTCTCAACAAGGAAACAGTCATAGACAACAAAATGCTCATGAATATCTCTGCCCCCCCAAGCTATTCAAGAAACATTTTAAACACCATTTCTGAAACTGAACTGTTTCGGTTCAGTGCAGCATTAACACAGCATACTGTACGGGCTGTGTAGTGTGAACGGTTTAAATGGGATACTGTCAAGTTAAAAAAAAATTGTATTTGAAGAAAAGAATCTTCCTATGCTACTAATTCAAGTACTGAAATGGAAAGAACTTTCATTAAATCATGGGTTTCTTGGTGTTTATATCTTTAACTCCATCATTTCAAATCATGAAGAGAGACAGATTAGCCTTTCCGTTCAACTAGCTCAACATCCTGGCACAATGTTGCCATTCTAGACCACGAGCACATTTGTCAAGCGAAACAATAATTAAAAAAAAACAATAAATCTATTAATAATAGATTATATTTTAAAAAACCCCTGATTTCAGTGTTTCAGTGAAGCAGGAACTGTAACTTTAATATTATCAAATACCAGTGTCCCAAGCTAAACCTGTAATACGAAGTGGCTGCTACCTAGCTCCATCAGTTCACTGCAAACAAAGTGTTAAGAAAATGCTGGTCCTTCAAATAGCTCAGCTCCAATATAGGAAATGGGAATTTTGGAATATTTGTTGCCTTATCCAAAGCTGTTATGTCTATTTATTTATTTGTAACCAAAGGTTATGAAAAAGGTCTCCTATTTGCCATGAGTTAATGGTTAACCGCTGATGAAAGATCGTTATTGATTACTGTCGACAGCATGATCAGAAAAAGCATGCCATCAGCCAGCAGCTGCAGGAATTACTCCCAGCAGCAGCACAGCATCCACAAACCTGCTCTCTGTCTCATCACATTCCACGACCTCTGCAATAACCCTGGTCCCTCCTGGCCCTTGGGCAGGAGGGGTTGCACACACAGCAAAGAGCACATGGGGCCCACACCAGAAATGAGCAATCTCTTACTACAGCGTTGGGTCTCGGTACAACGTTTCAGTTCGCTCTTGGCAGTGGAGCCAGAAGAGAGCCCTTTCTGAGCTCCACGGAGATCTGCACCCTTCTTGCCCATCTTTTCACGCCAACCACGTACCTGGGCCTGGCAGTTATTGATAGCCTGCCTATACACTGTGAGATCTACCTTTTCCTATTTACACTCAAAGAGGAGCAGAAATCCAGTCTGTCATTCTCTGGCATTTCTTTCTATGAGCTCTCATGCACAAATCTACTACAGCCATGAACTGCTTTGATAAATGAAGTTATCGTCTCATTTCTCTGCCACTGGTCCACTGAACCATCTGAAGCAAAGGAAGGATTTATTGTGGATGTTAAACTTACATTGGCCTCTCCAGCAAGTGATTTGTTATGAGCAGCTGTCAGTTTGTTAACTTGTTTTCTCTAAGAGACTAGTCATTAAACTCCAGGAACGAATGACCACAGAGACAATTAGCATACTAAAAAAGTGCACGTATAATTCCAAAAGTGTATTTTGGAAAATATATATGCAGCTGTAGTGTGAGTATAGTGTGAGCTCATAACTGCCTAGGAAAAGCTCCCATTACATGGCTGTTTTCCACCAGTCACAGCCCAGACTTTATACTGCAAGCTTGTGAAAACCTTGACATAACAGCTACATCACTTTTTTTTCCAGATTTAATTCCAAAGCTTGTTAAACTGTCTATGAAGAATGTTCTGTTAGAGAGCAAGCATGTCTCATTTCTGACGCTTCACTTGACATGATTTCAGACCAACTGCTTCAGCCTTTATACCATTCCTTGCCCCTCCCAACACCTCTCTTCTAAGCCGACAACTGTGCCTCCAGTTCTTTAATACATCAACTGTTGCATTTCCACCTAGATCATCAGCTTTCCTACAGCTATGGTGTCTCTCTTCAGCTAGGAAAAGATGTTCTAAGATGTTGCATTTACCCAAAGTTTACATAAATGTTGGCTGAGTGGGAGCACAACATTCCTTTCCTGCAGTAAAGAGATGTTTGCATCCTCACACAGTGTTTAACCAAACATGAGAGTAGTGACTGAAGAAACACATTCTGTGGACCACAGCAAAACACCACCAACAAAAATGATGCTAGAAAGAGGAGAAGCTCCCAAACACTCCCTGGTAGAGTTAGCTACAGCACGTTGCCAGCACTCCCTTCAACAAGTTCACTGAGCTTGACCCTGTCAGTCAGAACATCATTTCTGGATGCAACCAGGCAAACCTTCAACACTGTAGAGCAACACAGCCGTTAGAAGCACGATGCTCTCTGGGTAACTCATGCATTAGCAAAATGCTAAGATCAGCCCCAGGAGACAGATATTTTCCGATCTAGTCAATCGTTTTGCTCCAGACTCGAAAGACCAAATGCAATGCATTATAACAAGCGAAGGTATCAGCAACAACCTAAAGAAGATATTAAAGCTATAGGATTTTTGTTCAGTCTGCTATAATCTACTTGTTAGAGTTCCCCATCACAGCCTATGAATTAGAAGTAGTTCAGTTTGGGACTTGTACCTCAAACCCTGGGACTGTCTCTTGACCATGGCAGTACAAACTGGAACTTTGTACAGACTTCACCTGGTACTCAGAGCCGGCAAAAAGGCAGTAGGCAAAGGTTAAATGGAGTATGTATACTAGCAGATATATAACCACCTTTTAGCCAAGCTTTGTCCTCAGACACATGTGGAACTCAGCCTGTGCCAAATGCCATTCTCACTTAACCTGAAGTCAAGGGTTTAGCACAAATGCAAGAAAAATGGTACCATATGGCCTCTGAACTTCAGAACACAGCAGCTGTGTGAGTTAGAGGAATAATCTGGCTATCGCACTCCTTGACAGCACGCCACGTCTCAGGGATGAGCTGCAGCTTTACTGTCTTACAGCCACACCGTATCTCCATGATAACCGCTACATGCTGCCTACAGTAGGAAACAACCAAGCCCTGTCGTCAAGAGTTATGGTAAAGCTAAAATTAACAACTAACACATGGCACAGATGACTCCCTCCCTGCCTCTGCAGTCCTGTTCATGCTGCAGTGCGAGGAAAAGGGCGGGTGAACATTACACTTGGCTACTGCAAAATCCCCTTTTCTTCTCTCGGACAGGAAAAGACCACCTCTGCATGCGTTCCCAACAAGCTTTTCCACACCTGTGGCCTGGCCAAGGTGCAGGGAAATGAAAATCTACAGTCATGAAGCTGGAAGAACAAAGGACGAGGGAAACCGTAGCTCAAGAAATCAAACTGCAGAAATAGGGGCCAGCTGCAAGAGTAGGAGGGCTGTGGAGGGGCTGTAGCAGACACCTGCAGCCATCACCGGCCACAGGAGGTGTTCCTACACAGGCTGCAGTACCTGCAGCCAGTGATCTCATGCCTGGGCAGATTTTAGACAGGGTGCTGCTACTACCTTTAAAAAAAACATTCTGCTAAGAAGCTGGGTAAACAGTGAAACATCAGAGCTGCCCCAAGCCTGGGCAGCTGTGCCACTGCTGCAGCAGTACCTGCCCAAGCTGACAGCAGCTACTGTGCAGATGTCCTGGACTGTGGCAGCTTGGGTAAGAGAGAGAAAAATGCTTCCTTTCCTTCCAACAAACACAGGAGGAGGGATCTACAGCACACACGCCATCTCTCAGTCAGAGGCAGACAGAAGAAACAAGGCATCTGCACAGGGGCAGAGCCTCTTCCCAGCAGCCAGGCAGGGGTGAGGGAGGCAGTCGGGGAAACCCTCCCAGTCCCCACCACCATGGGTAGCTCTAGCTGGTGGACTTTGTCACCTGGCAGATAGCTGGCAAATGTACCAAGGCTTGAATATCCAACATAAAATAAAATCTGGTATGTACAAGTTGTAATTAAATAAATACTTCCTGGACACGCTCAGCAGCAACACAACAATAGCATGAAGACCTGGCCTAAGTTATCTTATGATAGGAACAATGGCAAGACTGTCTGAGTAAGCTACCAGTACCACCCTTTCCCCCAGGAAAAGATGAGAAGACACCACAACTTGAATTAAGGTTGAAAATGACAGACTAGTAGAAGTGGGAAACGCTCAGGTAAACAGTTGTAAGCTCCCCTCCACAGCCCATAGAACTCTGCTTGCAAATACCCATGTGCTCCCCACAGTGACCACTTTGGAGGTTGGAGGAGGTTAAACTGGAGGAAGATGTGCCACAACACCTAACATAAATTACAGCTTAAGCAACGCAAGACAAGAAGCAGGCTGTGAACCAGGAAACTTTTTGCTGTCACTGTTAAACCTTATTGACATTGCCCCTGATCGTGCTTTCCTCCTCAAGGACAGAAGGTAAAAACCCCACCAATAAACTACTTAGACCCTTGAAATACATATCTGCTGACTTGAGAAGACCTCCATCACTTCATCCTACAGCATCTGCATCCTACAAGAGGCTTTGCTCATTTAATATACAGGCATGGAGCCGGAGGGATGCATGTGTAGAACTTACTCAGAAAAACCAAAGTTTGAGATTAATTTATGTTTGGTTACAAACACAGTGAAATTCACATTCACCAGAAGTTCTGTAGAAGGAAGCTCTGGGTTCTAATTCCAGCTCCTGAATAACTTTCATTACCTCCACTCTGCCAGCTGCTTAATGAGGCTGTGGCTCACATAGGACAAAGCTACTGGGAGAGGTCATGGCCACTAAGGGAGGTGCTGGGACCAGTTCCAGGAACAACAGTACTGATCAGGACACGGGAGCTGAGCTTTACCTGCCTGAAGAATTGGCCCTGCCAGCAGGTCAGCAGGGCTCAGCCTATTCCTGCTTGCCTCAGTAAATACATGGGCTGTTCTATTCTGCCAGAAACTTTCCAGAGTTTAAATGTAGGGTGAGGTGATGGGCAAGAGTTTGGGAAGATAGGCAGTGGTAGAAATAACACACAAACACCACCCTTCCCAACTTTGTATTTTGAGCCCAGGGCATGTCTGTGCTGGTGATTTAAATCACAGCAGCTCTAGGTCAGTGCTGCAGAGTGGGAGATGTCATAGGAGCTGGTATCAGCTCTGATTAGCAGCTGCTGGAAACTGGAAGGCTTTTATTACTGTTAAAGTAGATCCATCCAGTCATACAGTGAAAGCCTGAAGCTAGCACAGCAAATACTTATTGCTTCATACAGTACGTGAAATTGTTGCTCTGAACCATGAAATTACTGACACTATCTGCACAGAGTTCATCTGCCTCAGCCACAGCCGGCATGCCTCTGCATAACTTCCCTTTGTGTGGATCTCCAGCTCTGCCGTGGAGCCTCCCGACGGCACAAGGCGTATCACAGGCCTATTGTTCTGCACAGTGTTTTAGTTACACTGACACTTGGTTTACAAATATTCATTCATTTCTCTGCTTCTTGATTTAGTGCATGGCAGTTCCAGGATGATTTATACTTCTTACTTGGCATTTATAGAAAGATCTTTTGCTACTGAAGCAACGAACTGGAAGACCAAGCAGTTCTCGTGGCTGCTCTATCATCTGTGCCGTTTCAGGTTACTTAGTCTGTGATTCAGAGCTCAGTTGACTGCTCAAGCTTCGTGCTCAAGTTGACAACCACAGCACAAGGGAAACTGCAAATAACATTGGCAACTGAATTACTGACAAAAAAAAAAAAAAAGAGAAAATGCTGCTTCTAAAAGTACCTTGTGATTACAGGGATTAGCAAAGCAAGGAGACACATACAGCTTGGGGGAGGGGTAAAGGAGAGCACTATTGCGAATGAATGACTTGGAGGGAAAAGCGTGTCTGTAAAGACCCTTCCCTGTCCTATTGCCCTTCCACTGCTGAACATCTTGCTGTGGATATGCATCCTCTTACAGACCAAAGCAACTAGGTCAAAAAGGCCTTTCAGCTCAAACCACACTTATTTTGCCTAGAACATAATGAGTGTGATCACACATATAATTCAGCTTATTTGAGGAGGGTAAAATTTCTAGCACAGTTGCAGTGGCAATCAGGTGAAGACAGGCTAGGGCCAGCAAAAACTTGAGCTTGTATGACTGCTGGCAGAGGAGGCCACACAACTACATCCAGAGCTGCCAAGCACGCCCAACAGAGACACACACATAGGTCACACAGAAGTGAGTGATGCTCCTGCAGGTCCTAAATGCAGTCCAGAAAGCTCCAATACCAAAATCCAAAGCTCCTCAGTGCTCCTGGGCAAATTTCTTGTAGAGCACCAGGAGCATTCAGACCAGCTGTGTATTCACACTGATGTAGGAGGACAACCTTCACAGTGCATACTCCAATATAATGGGCAAGAGAAGCAGTAATTCACAGATGGTGATAGAGGAGATTTCTCCAAAATAATATTCAGGTTGCAAATGCATTCACACTTAAACATTTGTGATTTAATTAACATGGATACTGCAGTTTCTACCAGTGCTTTAATTTCTACAAGCTCATTTAGCTGGTTGCACCAACTGGAGATCATCTGAGCTCCAGGGATGAGATACTTGTCCACGCCATTACTTCAGATTTACTCTGGCATAATGCAGGTGAGAACACGGACCTGATAAGTTTTATTTAAACTGTTTGTAGTGGCAGGTTTACAGACACCAAGACAGTTTCATTGCAGTACATAAACAATAAACAAAATACTTAAAGCTCTGTATTTTCATCACCTTTCCTTTGTGCTTACTGATACCACACATTAATAATAGTATATCTATCTACACACTGCAGTTTTTCCTATATAAATGACAGTGATAACAGTACAGCACCAGCCAGCAACTCTACTGTACCAGCCCCCTTTTCCAGCTTTTACTTTCTTAGATGTCTTTAGCAAACCATTTAGTTTCTCTGTGTCTTGGCTTTTTTCTATGTGAAATAGAAGTCATTGACAACTGTGTGGTCTTCAGAGAAAAGACAGTTTAAGCTTCTGAGATGACGTGGAAATGAGAAAATCCATTTAAATCCTTGAGCTTAGAAAAACCTGTGCAACCAGGTAACAACAGCGATACTGAAAGCACCGACAATGCAGACCAAATACCTCGAACTCCACAGCGTGTCAGACCTGAAAACATCAGCTGCACAGACGTCAAGTTGGAGAGACGTTTCATTATATTCTCGTGATACTGCACACATGATTCATCACTCTAATATATGGCAGGAAAAGGTCATATATTACAGTTGCCTGCCTTGACATATTTAAAATGGGTTTATGATTAAAGAAGGAGACTCGTCTAAAAGTTTCCAGGTGCACTTTCTTATTTTCTTAGATAATGGTCTATTTCCAGAATGAGCATGACAGTCTGGAAAAGGCATGGCATTACATAACCACATTTGGTTATAAATTCAGCAGCTCCTTCCACAAGCAGTACCCAGTCCTGCACTTCCACCACCCACCCAACAAAGTTGCCACCAACACTGCCTTGCTAGTTCTCACCTGCCATATGTAGATTCTTTATAATTTCCAGAAGTATAAATAGGTTTGCTTAAAGAAAAGAATGCAAAGTCATTTACCATAGGTTTCTCCCACCTTCAGCTCGTGAAAGATTTTAGTTCTAAAGTACCTATCCTGGAAATCCTCACTTGCCCTGTCTGGGCTACAGTGAAAAGCCCAGTCTTCGCTGCAGCTGTAAGGCCCGATCCATGGAGGTGCTCAGTGGCAGTGCAAACAGCCACAATCCTCTACTCCAGTAGGACAGGAAGACTCTCAGATCGTAAGAAAAGCCTGTCCCAATATAGCTAGCTGAAAACCCTTAGGACAGCTGGTCAAATACAGCACTAATGACATGTAAACAGGATATTCTAATTTTGATGTCTCCACCTCCAGGAAACTGTAACACCACATGCTATATATATAGGCTCATTTCCTTCCTATGGATCCAACCATGGGGAGGGAAGTAAAAATCAGAAAAATCAACATGCTGCCAACTTGCACAGCAAAGCAAGGATTCTATAGACCTGGACAGGCCCATGCATTCAGCTGTTCTCCAGTGCAGACTTAAGGCACACAAGTGGTGGCTGTTCCAGGCTTTAGATAGATTTCTGCCTGCAATGATTCTTACAAGACCATAACTCTGAGCTTTGCAGAACCATGAAAGGACATGAGCTCCATTTTCACCTTCAGCAACTTGCGTTCCAAGGTAGCTGTAGCCAGGTAGCAACGCTCGGACCCGCAGAAGCAGGCAGATCTCACTTCGCTCAATAGCGGTCCTTCTGCTGAGACGGGCAGCAGCACTGCAGTAGATGAGGTGATGTTCCAACAACTGAATAAATCCAGCTTTACAACTCTTAGTGCCATATAAAAAGATGCGACAGATTGTAAAGTACTGATGGTTAACTTCGTATTGGCAGGATTTCTGCTGGGTCAGGCAGGTATCCTCTGTCTGGACTGCTTTGACTTTTTGCTGGATCAGGTATTGTCAGTTCTGGATCAGGTAACAGTCTGCTCTCCAGCAGCTGGCGTGAACTCTGGGGTACGTGGTCTGTCTGGCTAATTCAACAGAAATGGGAACATGCACTTGATCCACATCCAATTAGTATCGATGAATGATTCAGAAATGCACAAATATCACAGTCGGGACCATCCCTCTCCCCTGCTTTGTCCCTGTTTCACTCATCTTGACGTAAAATGAGCGCAAAGTAGGTACAAAAGGCCAGGGGAAAAAAAAAAAATACAGCTAGTTTTCTCAGATGAAAACAGGCAGAGTCATAGCATTCAATTTTGCATTGACTTTGCTTAGACACTCAGTAATGCACTGTTTCCTAGCTATCAAGAAACCATCATGCAGTTTGCAGATAGCATGCCTAGAAACACACTGAGGTTTTTGTCACCCACCTTTCATATTCTCATGAACAGACCAATGGTAGAAGTGTCTGGGTCCTCTGCAAAAGTTGGGCACAGAGTTAAAAACATGCAAGACACTCATCAGTGGGTTACCTCAGAAGGGACTTGGCAAAAAAGACAAACCCCAACTATAATGGGGTTTTGGCATCATCTGCTCTTTTCACAACCTGCCCACTGCACCTGCAGCCAAACCCATGGCCCATAACCTCTACGGAGAGACCTGCAACCACTTAACCGAGTGCTAAGCTGCTCCTATTAAAGAACATGTGTCCTGTGATAGCACTTGGCACTGAGATACAAACAGTGAAACGTACTTTGGCCTCAATAGCTAATGTAAAAGGCTCTTTGCTTGAGGGGAGAAAGGATTTATCTTCTGAAATTATCACTGTGCATAGCACTGGCACTCTGGTGCCTAACTAGTCTTGCCTACATAAAACACATGCCGACAGCTGCCAACCACTCCTCAGCACTGCAGGACCCAACCATGCATCACAGCAAGCCTGTTCTCAGAGCTAGCACTGGGTACCTTTTCCACACCCACCCTGCTCACCATCTCTATGCCAAGACAGCAAGGCATCCTCTTTTTAAACTGAATTTTGGAATATGGATTCAATTTCTTGTGATGCTGGATGCCAGACAAGTTAAAGTGGTGAACAAGAGGCAAAAAGTTCTTCTCTCCCACCTGTGACACCCCATCACCCAGTCAAGCATCCTACCACCCAGACACCAATCATCTAGTGAGTAACTGATTAGCTCCACTACCCGCAGTCATCAGACAGAAAAAGCAGTTGTGACAAAACTTTTAGCTACACTTATGAAAATACAACTAAAGCACAGTTAGGACAGTTATTCATTGAAGATCTTTCTAGAGGCAGCAAAAAGAAAACTCAAGAACTGCAAAACCCAGGGAAGAGTGAGCAGACAGAAAAGACTGATGGGTTAGGAAGGTGATTTTCCACTTTGTTAGTTACATTAAACATCTCCAAATAAATGTGATCTTATGCAATTCATCAGCTGAAGCTCCCTTCTCCATTTTGAAAGGCTACAAGGTGGTGAAACATTAGCTAATTTATGTCCTAGAAGACCAGCCGAAAAGTAACAGGAACATGTAATCTTCTCATAATTATAAAGTCAACACTTAACTGATATGAGAAGCCTCTATTCATAACAGCTAAAAGGAGCATTCATTCCTCTTTACATCATCCCTTTAGTGTTATGTCTTGACGCAATTTGCAACAGCAGGTGAAATCACTAAGAACTGGAAACAGTGTGAAAAATTTTCCTCTATCTGGTTTTAATTAAAATACTCAGCAAATCACAGAGGCACAACAAAGAGAGGTAACCCTTTCCTCAGTTGTGCTGTCTGTTCATACATTGTTACAGAGGGTGGTGGAAAGGTCGTGTACAATGTCAGTGGTAAATGTTTCCCTACTACTAAAGCATGGTTCAATCAGAATCATGACAAAAGCAGTAGACGATAATTCACATCTGATTATGATCTACGTGGTAGGTGTTTTGTGGCCTTTTAAGTCTCAGAAAGTCCACCTGAGAAGCAGGCACCAGAGGATCTGCGATTTAGAAGGCCGGATGAGACATGAGGTTAATAGGTGGGGAGGGGGGGTTGGTTGGACTAGATGATCCTTGAGGTCTCTTCCAACCTTAATGATTCTATTCTATTCTATGAGCACCTCTGCCCAAGACCTACCCACACCAGAAGCTGACACAACCAACTTCAAATCCTCTAGGTCCTGAGGGTTCCCTGTTTAGGCACAACTCTTGTGGCCAAATTGTCCAGACACTGGGGATGTGCACTGCATGGACAGAGCACATGGGCTCCCAGCTCCCATTCAGGGCATTGCATTCTGCTCAGATATTCCCACGATTCAAGCTGGTCAGGTCTAAGCACCAGCTCAAGATGCTGTTGGCTTTCCTTGGCACAAGGGCACACTGCTGTCTCAAGTGCAGCAGGACCCTAGAGTGCCTTTCTGTAGATTGGCTTTCCAGCCAGCAGACCCCCAGCTCATACCATTATAGAAGGTTGTTGCTCCCCAGATGCAGAGGTTTGCATTTCCCTTTGCTGAACCTTCATGAGGTTCCTGTTAGTCTACTTCTCCAGCCTCTTATGGTCCTGCTGAATGACAATACATCCATCTAGTCTGTCAACCACTCTCCCCAGTGTAGTACAATCTGCAAACTTGCTCGAAGTGCACCCTGTTCCATCATTCAGGTCCTTAATGAAGATGTTGAACAGCACTGACCTCAGTATTGATTTCTGAGGTAGTGATCAGCCTCCAACTTGACCCCATCCTGCTGGATCTCCTTGAGTTCAGCAGCTCAACCAGGTTTCAGTCCATCTCGCAGTCTACTTACTTAGTCTGTACTTTATCAGTTTGTCTTAAGGATGTTATGGGCAACGGGATCAAAAGCTTTGCTACAGCTGAGATCAACAACATCCACTGCCTTCCCCTTATACACACAGCTTTTCATCATAGAAGGCTACCCCAGCACCCTTGCTACTCCACATTTTCCCTAGTCTTCTTTTTGCTCATACATATGCAGAAGCACTCCTTGACCTTCACATGTTTCATCAGATTCAGCTCTAGGAAAGCCTTAGCTCTCCTGACCCCAACTGTGCATGCTCAGATAGTGGTGCTTCCATCTCTTTTGTGTGTTATACATTTCATTTCTTAGGAGCAACTTGCTCATCCATGCAGGCCTCCTGCATGCCAGGATAGACCATTCCTGAGCTTGGAGACAGCAATAATTGGGGGAAAGAAAAAAAAATTAAATTATCAGTGAGCCACCCTGGACTCTTCTTCCTAGCTACTTTGTAACTCCTTTAAATTGGTAAGGTACAGAATTTATATATGCCACATCCTAAAATAGGCCAGTCTACAGGAATGTTCTCCCCTATTGTAGGTACTAGTAGAGACCAGACTTCAGCTTTCAAGTAAAGCTTTCCCTAACTAAATTCACAAACAAATGACGTGGGTATGTATAGAGCTACCTGTGAATATTTACACATTCAACTCCTACTTACAGATTTAACTCCCCAGTGGATTCTCATTAGACTTCTAAATAACTATGAATGCATTTCTGAGTCTGACCTTTAATCAAAGCATTCAGGATCAGTGTGTAAATCACTCAGAATTTTCCTTCTCATGCACTAAATCGCTGTAGCATAACCTAATGCAACCACTGCCTTAATTGCAGCACAGGTCTTTCGGAATTTCTCCTTTCATTGTATCAACTAAGAAATAGGTTTGTAACTGTTTGCTTCAAAAAAAACCAACAAACAAAGCACCACTGCACCCCAAAAAAAACAGCCTCACCCCCCACCCCATAAAACTTCTCTTTGAAAACTGGCTAAAAGAAATGGTGTATTGGGGGCTATTATTTTTACACACACCCCCCTTTTTTAATTACTACAGCCTTTGTTTATAGATGAATCTAGCCTCTTCTGTAGTCATCCACGGAAACAAGGGTGGCTTTTATTAAATAAATGAAAAATCTCTCTACTGTGTTGTCTTTGTAAGGTTAAGAGCAAAGTACAGAGTTGGTACTTAACACATCCCTTGCTTCTCCCACTGGTGCCTTTGAGAGATGATTTTATCATTTCTGTAGAGGAGCTGTTTGTCCACTTCAGAGAATGAATCATTGTTTATTCTCAGTTAAAACAGATACTGTTTCAATCATGTACCAGTCACAAAATGTCTTCTCTGGTTGTCTTCAACCATGGACAGAAAGAGATGACTCTCCAAGCAAAGCAAGAAAAACCAAGCAATCAGCACAAATTGTTGTTCGCAATTGGTTTACACCTGATGGGAGCTACAGCTTTTATCATGCAGTGGTGTCAATGACTTGGGCTGACAGGAATGGTTCATGGAAGCCTCTGGCAGGGAGAACATAGGATGAACATGTATCCTTTTCCTTACCTTTCCTTGAACCAACAGACATATTGTAAAGATCTGTGACACCACATAAGAGTTAGTCAAGCAACTTAGACCTTACCTAGAAAAAAGCTGCATTCCTCTACAGTACTGGGTTTTTCTTCCCTTGTACAATATTGCCCTGTGCGCTGCTTGTTAGTATTTCTCAATGACCTGATCCCGGAGCTCTTTGACAGAAGAGAACTTTCAATATTCAGTTCCTATTTCAGATCAAGCATATGGTCTGTTCTCTGTTCAAATCTACATTCCAGCCTGCACAGAACAACTTCATTTCACCTTTTTCCCATCCCAGGCTTAAAAGTTAGTGCTCCGGCACTGTGCTGCATGATCACCATTTTTCATGGAATGGTTACACTTGACACTGGCATCAGTCTTACTCTAAATTAGACCCCAAGACAACACTTACTCTATTCTCTTAAGTTAACTGATCAGTGAGGAACTGCAAGCTGCATAGCACAACAAATTCAAACAATGCATTTGTACGTTTATTGAATACATTTTCTGACCGGTAACTACTTTTTTCAGAACAGTAGTGTTACAGGAGGAAATGCGTGCAGAACTGAGCCTGCACCAGCAGCATACCCGGGTCCCAGCTGCTCATCTGTCTTCAAAACAGGAATGTCTGCTGTTTAGGGAGATGTTTCCACAAATGACTACCACCTGGGTGTGTAGTTCTTGTTCTTTGACAAGGAACAACTCCCATTGATCTCAGTGCAGTTTGTTTGCACTTCTAATCCAATTTAAAACATATTAAGCAAAATAAAACTTACAACCTAACATTTCCTCATAGTGCCACTGTAATTTGGTTCTGTGCTTAAAATGAAAACAGCTCAAAATAAAAACAAAGTGGTTTTACAGCAACCTTCAGCTCAGCCCTGGTGCTGGCAGCTCTGGATGAATGAACAATGCCTTGACATGGTAAAAGCCTAGAAAACAGTGGCAGGGGAAATGCACAGGCATAAGCTTCATAATCACAGAATCACAGAATGGCTTGGGTTGGAAAGGACCTTAAAGATCATTTAGTTCCAACCTCCCCGTCATGAGCAGGGACACTTTCCACTAGATCAGGTTGCTCAAAGACCCATAATAATAAAGGTGAAATAACACAGTACTCAAAAATTTAGGGAAATACTGCCACATATTTTTTGCCAGAGCTTTCTCAAAGTTCTCTCTTGCATTTTACACATTGGTTAGGTACATTAATTCAAAAAGCATGCCAAATGTTGGTGAGCCTCCCAGTTGCAGTAGGCACTCCCAGAATGACTCACCCTCTGAAGAGCCAATTCCCCCCACCCCACCACTGCATGCCTCTTCTCTCTGCTTTTAAACATCACAGCAAAATTTGTAGCAACCTTGAGGGACCAGAGCAGCTACTTCCTTGCTGAAGCCATGGTCTTTGTACAAAACCACACAGGTCTCATATTTGTGGGGTGGGAGGGGACAGGAGTTAAGCAAGGACAACCCCCAACCAAAATACCACAAGACAGAAGACAGGAACTCTGACTATTGGGATCAGCTGGTGTACATCATTCTTACCCATCCACACAGGCTGGAAGAGTTAGAGGAAGAAACACTTGGATGTAAAAGAGAAAAGGGAAAAATTCTTACTATCTCTCTGTATCTGACACCTGTGGCTTCAAGCCCAGCTAATGTTTGTGCACAGTTGTGTGCTCTCAGAGCAGCCCAGAGTCTACACCCTCATCCCACTAGCGCTTCTGCTGCTGACCTCCAGTTCCCACAGGTGGTATTCAGCTCCCTGCTGAAAGTTTCCCATCACACACAACAGACAGCACTGTCGGTGGACAAGAAAGCCAGGTCCATGAGTCCCCTGCTCTGCTCCAGCCCAGACGCAATGGCCTTCAGCAGCCCCTCAGCTCATTATCTCACCTACAGAGCAGGATTCGAAATTCCTCATGCAGGCGTGCTATGCAGACTGACCTCTGTGGAAATGAAAAAGCTCTAAGCCAATACTCATTATTCATGGGGTACTTTGTCAGAAAAACAAAAGTACTTCCCCCAGACTTTGCAATGCGCCCTTTTCTCTGACCTTGCAATAATCTAACACCAGGTTTCCCAATTCTACCATTCTTACCAAGCAAAACACCCAGTAATTTCAAAGGAAGTTCTGCCCACAAAGGAGTCCAAAATTTGTCCCTAAGTTTGGGGGCTAGGGTGTTTTGTTCTGTTGTGTTCTTTTTTTTTTTTCCTTTCCTTTCATGAACTACAGAAATATATTAGATGGACACAAGCGAGACAGGATGCCCAGTCAGAGCCAAGTCACCACTGTGGCCAGATGGATCCAAGCTGCTCCCTGCTCTTGCCCATCGTGACTTCCACCAGCCCCACAGGGAAGGCAGGCAAAGCCCCTGCAATGTGGGGAGCAAAGATGGTAGCAGGAAAAGGCACAGCTTCATACATTTGGCACACTAGGAACCTGATTTGCAAGTCTGCACTTGGAGCATCTTGAAAGGATTTTCTTTGTGAATAAATGCTAATCAGCCTCTGGGGATCACCTCTGTGGGCTGGTTCTTCATTCTGAATTCCTCCCAGGTTTGAAACAGGGGCTGAGAAAGCCTTTTCCCAAAAGGGTAATATCTGTTTGCTCTTACACAGCATGGAAGGCTGTTTCAGCCTAACCCAAGCTGCTACACCTCTTTTCCCCTTTCCTAATCTGTCAGGAAGGTGGGTTTTTTCTGTTTTGCTGGGTTTTTTTTGTTTGTGCTTTTTTTTAAAAAAAAAACAAACAAAACAAACAACTGTCTGGCCCTCCTGAGTCCTTCCACCCGACAGCACAAGGGCTCTCTGAGGCTCTAGGGCAATGTGGGATATGGAAAGTGAATCGCCACACCTCCACTCCACCAGAAACTGCAGAAGGGGCAAACCTTGCCTTGCGCCTGCCTTGTGCTACATTCAAAACTCCAAGCCCGAACCTGCCGTGGATTTGATTTTTTTTCCTCTCTGAACTGGGCAGTAACCTGATTTGCAGGTGTTGCATGTATGAGTGGCCAGGAAGCCCTGCACCACTCTCCAAGACCAGGCAACACCTCCCAGCACAGCCATTCTCACCACCCTCTGACAGGAATGTCTCCCTCAAAACTAACATACAGAAATAAGACTGGGAGATTCTCCTTCCAGTCCAAGCAAAGCTTTTTTCTAATTGTTTGTAAAACAGCATCTGAGACAACACCTGATGAACACCAAAATTTCAGGAAAAAACCTTAAGTATCAATAAGCAGGATCTATTATTTTGCTGCAAAAAAGGCAACCAAAGGAAGAAAGTGGCAGCAGTACCCAGAGCCCTCAGCACTTCATTCACAGCACACATAGCATCAGAGTGCTATTAACCACCTACAGATCAGAGGCAATGGGTGTCACATGCATCACCCATGTCCATACCTGTTTCTCTGCTCTGCACATCCTCTCCACATTTAGGTCTTGCTACCTTCAAGTGACTTCTGTTCTGGGGAGAAGATGACAAGGAGGAGAAAAGCACAGGATGCAGAACTCCACTTCTGGACAAAACCTCTACCCCATCCTGCTGAAATCACACACACAGAAAAGTCAAGTTCAGCCTTTGGATCTAGTCGCTTCATACTGATGCTTCAGTGCCCTGAGATGCTGGGATCCTGGCTTCTGCAACACCGAGCTTTCCTAGGATTCACACACAGCTTCCATAAATCCAGGTCCTGTGAGCTAGCAGAGCAACTTGGGAAATGGAGCCAATAGCTGGCTTTGTACAAGCTGAAAGAGGTCAGCAGGACTTGCCAGAGCATTCTAGCCCTCTTTCACACCATTAACCACTTGCTCTTGGTTATTTACATCATAATTTGCAGGAAATTGGTGTCTATCTGTCAAGATATCAGGTTCCCAGGCAAGCTGCACGTCACTTTTACATCCAAAGCACAAAGCAGCCATATACCCAACAGCTCCACAGTGGATACATCCTAGAAGATGCAGAGGTCAGAGCAGGCCAGGCAGTGAAACACAGCAAGGGTAAAACACAGACATGAATCTACTTATTCCCTGATCTCTGTGGTGTAAAAAAAACAAAAAACAAACCCACAAAAAACAAACCAAACAAAAAACCCCAAAAACCAAAACAAGCAAATAACAACTAGATGTGACTCCAAATTGTCAGAACCAAGTCAAACATGCCCCATGACCTAAACAGACTATCATGAATGAGGGAGGTCTGGATTTATCAGATAAGTATTCAATTTTCTAAATAAAAATTTGATTAGTTAATATCTTACATGAATTTTGAGAGGTCTTGGGTTTTTTTCCCCCTGAGTTAAGCCATAAGGTCTGCACCTGAGCCACAAGGATTTTCTACCAGAGCAAGTGCAGCACTTGCTGTAATAAACTACTGCTACTTTACAGAGCTGCACCACAAAGACTCAGCCCTGCTCTAGCCAGGAACAGCTACAACAAGCCAACACACTTTGAGACGACCAGCTACTGACCTACACTTAGAAAGATACATGGTTATTTATCAAACCAGCTCAAAATCTGGACTCTAACATACTCAATTGTTGTGCAGCTCTGTTTTCTATTGACTGTTTAGATCTGGGAAACATGGGTCTGATTAAAAACAGGCAACCCACCAACTGCAGAGAATTTTCATATAACTGCTTGGCGAAAAAAAAAAAGGCTGCAACAGTTATTAGCCATTCATCAAAACTTCTGTGTTGTCCCCTGATGAATTACCTGGTTCCCCCATCTACACCTGATAATTAGGATGCTCAAGGTTAACAGCATGCCAACTACCACAACACAACACAGAGATCCAACATTTTACCAGCTCTTTCCACTGACTGGTATGAACAGTTGTTTTGTCTCAGCTGATGTTTGGCTTCAATATCTTTTGCTGCTTCTAACTTTAAAAAAACCCCAAACACAACCACCACCACCAAAAGATCAGCATACTCTTCCTTCCATCTCTCTATAACTAAGTTCAGAGAGAGAGAAACAGGTGAGACAGTGCAGACACCATGGATCTAATCCTGCTGTGTTTCATACCAATGACAAGAACAGGCAGGGCAGCAGACAGCAGCACACAGTCAGGGTGGCACACTTTTTTGAGCTGAGGAAACCACGGACAAGTGGCAAAGTCTATTTACCATCCCCTTGCTCAGAACCATTCCGCCAGTGATTATTTTCCAGTCATTCAACATCTGGCCCAAACAGTTGGATTTAGTAGGAATTTCACACCAGGAACAAAGAACACAAAACCAAGTTCCTACTCTTAACACTACTGAAGTATCTGTGAGGTCAGGAAAACAGAATCAAGCCACAGCAGCAGAGACCTCAGCTGTCCCAATTCAGTCAGGTCAGCACTTGATTTATTACAATAAAAAACTAACCGTACTTCTCCCCACCTTGTTAGAAATCCCTTTCTAACAGAAGTTTCCAATCAACTGCACCCTGGATGCATGCTGCAGTTTGCACATGCAAAGCCCATGCACAAAAATGAACCTCAAATCACCCACATTTAAATTTGGGACATGCACAAACACTTGCCTGACCCTGTGTTTCAAGTCCAACACCACACTGACCCAACCAGGGACCAACGTTCAGGACTGGCCTTACCTGATGCTTCTCAAAACCCCTCAGATTGGGACTGCGAGCACAGAGGTAGCATTCAAGGAGATGGAGAAAGTGCATCAGAGCTACCCAACTTCCAGCCCAGGAGCTTTACTCATGGGATCCCAATTTCTAGCACTTCACACACTTGGGGATGAGCTTGCAGCACAGGAGAAAGGTTTATACAATGACCACCAGAATAAAAGGGTATTTCCCATGCCTGGGAGAGGCCACAGGATCTCCATGGACCACAGAAAATATGATTCAAGTGAGCTGGAGCATCTAAATATGCACAACTGTCAAACTGCATTTAGGAATAGCTCTTCACCTAACTTGGAAATTTTCTAATTTTTTCAAGTGACCACATTAAAAGGGGAAAAAAAACATATTGTTTTTACTTTCCAGAAATTCTGCAGTGTCACAAGTGAAACAGTTCACCCATTAAATAAACGTTTAGATGGCCAGGAAAGCATCTGAGTCCCCAGCAGTTCTTCTACAATAGCTATCCACTTTTCACAAAAACTATGAACCGGTTCTGAACTGAGTCTTGTTCAGCCAAATTCTTAAAAGAGCAATGGTATATAGCCAGACATGACCTTTCCTAACCTACTAAATACCTCTTAATTGTCCATGTGATCCATTCCCTGGCCATTTCATGACAATGTGGTAATAATATTCTTCACATTTGCACACTGCTTTCCCTGTGCTTCTCCCCATATCCACAAGCAGATACATAAACTCTCACAGCAAGCTAGACGCATTTCAGTGCTGCCATTAAAGACTTCAGAATTAACTGCCTTCTCCAAATCTAGCCTTAAGTATTTGTTGTTTGTCACAACCCTCTTTAAAGTCATTTGACCTCTCATCCCTGGCACTTGGAGGTACTCAATTTCTCTGTTGGGTACTTCAGCTCCCAAAAGCTTGCCACAGGGGAAACTAAGCACACCTGCAATGCACAGGCAGCGCGTTGCACCCATCGGCAGACCCCACACCAGCACAAGCCCGACAGACAGCACCAACCGAATCACCCCAATATATCCCTTCTTCCAAGTCACACAGTAGCTGCCACTGTTGCCCCCTTCTCTCAGCAGCAGGGAGGGCCAGGGCTCGCAGCCACACTGGGCAAGATGACAGCTGAGCTGCACTTGTCAGCAATTGTACACAACCACAACCCAAGCAACACGGGAACACAGATGTTTAAACCCAACTGCCTACAGCAAAACCTGCTGAGAGGAACTTTTCCAGCATCTCAAAATTTGGAAATAGGTGTCACTAGTAATAAATCCTTACCCCCAGCTGAGTCCCCCTGTGTAAGCTCTTGCGTGTTTTATATGCACAGTAGTTCTCAGCTGAGCATTAAATGAGTGTTTGTGCTCTGGGGTGCTGGTTTTTTTTTTTTCTTTAATGAGTCATAGGCCTTTTCTTAAAAGTTTGCTGGAACACACAAATGTGACATTAGAGATTTAGTAAAACTGCTCCAAAAACCAAGGAATGAAGTTTCAAACAACATGAAATACTCCAGCTGGAAGAGATGTATTACTTGCTTGGCTGTTTTTTTGTGCTCCTCTGTCCTACAGCTCAGTAACAAATAAGGCCATGCTGATAGGGAGTTAACACAGTGAGGCTAATGGAAAGAGATAACACATACCACACAGCAGAAACATCTGCTCCAGTGTAGAGAAAAAGGACAAAATCCACTTCCAGAGACAGCATCCACACAGGCACACAGCCATAAAAATCCAGCCAAACAGTGATATTTATTGGCTGATCATTAGCACTTCTGCTAATTTTGTGAAGAGTTCAAGGCTGGTCCCGCTCTGAAATAAGCCGACAGGAATTCTGCTGCCAGCCTCAGGAGCCGTCATGCCCCTGGAGCATCTCCAAGCAATGCCACATCACAGTGCCAGGTACCTCCATCCTGTCAGGACTTGAACCTTTCAGGCGGCTGAACTCAGCCCTTCAAAACAAGCCTTTTTAAGCTCATAATAAAACTTACAGACACACTGCACATTCCTGCATTCCTTCCTTTTTGCTGCTTCAATTTTGCTTTACATCATCCATTCCCACCCCTGTCAGAGGAGAGGCACTTTGTCCAGGATGGACATAAAAATCACACACCACATTATACTCCGAGACACCTAGTTTCTCCAGCCACAGAATAAGAAATTATTTTGGATGCAACTAATGCCAACAACAGAACTTCTCTGTTTTAGCAGGCTGCGAGACCTTGAGACACCATAAGAATGGTTGCACCTCCTCTATCACCAGCAAGGCAAGGGATGCACGGAGCATGGTCCCACAGAATTCCAACACCTTCACCCCAAAGACAGCTGCTTGAGAACCCAGCTGGTGGGCAGCCGCTGCCAACCAGCACTGCAGAACTGCATCCTCTGCCAGTGCCCGAGCTGGGTCTGGGACAAGGGAGAGTCGCATCCAACGCCGCAGGGCTCCAGGCACTGCTGAGGAAAACCCTAGACTGTAACTCTGTCAAGGTGCTGTGAAGCACTGTCCTGTGATAGCTTTTGGGGCATACGATGTAGATAGGAGGCCAAGCCCATAGCTTACTCAATTTCTGCAATTCTTTGTTTTAGTAAAACCGTTTGGCTTATTGCTGCTGTTTTATTTTCTTTCCACTGATGAACAACCCTTTTAAACATCTGAAAACTATTTTGCCAGATTTTTTTTTCTTTTTAAATAATCATTTTACTATTTGGCAAATTCTCTTGCTTTGAGAAGGCTTTTTAAACATCCAATGTCCACACTGCTGTAACAGACATTTATAAACCATGGATATGAAGGATTTCAGCACAGACTGGTAGCTTGGTGGCAGCAGCAAAGATATCAGAGAGGGTAACAAAACTCAATACATTTTAAAAATTTTACATTTAAATGTAAAAATGATACAACTTCAGGGAAGTTTTCCGCTAAGAAGCATCAACTTCAATTACGTTGTAACTACAGTTAGTTTGACAACTATCTGTTCCTTCACAACAAGGTGACATTTCTACTCTACAAAATACAGTGGCCACAGAATCCATTGAACTATCTACTCCCAATTCACACATCACCATGTACAAATTTCCAGTGCATGATTTTACATCAAAGTGGGACACTCGCACACATAAATCTTTGTGGAGGATCAGGCACAGAGGCTAGGTGAAGAGCTGCCAATATAACTTACTCCACCAGAGAACAAATTTTTGCTTTGAATCTTGCTTAGGATGTCTCCCTGACCCTACTGAGACAGCATATCTGACTGGGTTTTTTTGGGAGGAGTGGGCACAGGGGGAAGGATGTGTTTAAAAGCCTGATGTTACTTCTATGAATTTGAGAGCTTCTTATTTGGGAAATGCAATACAGACCTGGCTTGGAGCTTGTGACAGAGCCCTAAAAAATAAGCAGATCTAGTGAATTGCTCAGTGTTTCACACAGCAGCCCCATGGCTCTGCAATTACCAGGGGTACAGCATGCTCCAAACCAAGCTGCAACAGGGGCTCCAGTCAACCCTTGCAAACTAATATCCTTTCCAAAAGGATACAGACTCTTTGAAACAGGCAAAAACAAACTTCCTTTTCCAAACGCATTTTGCATGTAAATGATCCCCTTTACTTCAGACCTGTAGACCTGGGTGGCTTGTCCCTTCCCTCCCTCTTGGCACACTGCTGCATCACCCTGTGGCTCAAAAGCATCTAGGTAAGACAGACGTTCACAGGGGTACTCACACAGATACATTTCCCAAACCGTAAGACAGCAGGAAAAGGTAACAATCCCCCACACAGCACTTTTAACAATACTGAGAGAACCCAAGAGTAAAAGCACAAACAACAAAACCAAGCAAGCAACATTCACCATCAAATAATACCCCTATTCCCAGTTAAGCTTCCTGCAACTGAAGGTACAAAAGCAGTTGTCCTCAACTTATAACACATGCTTTGAGCAAGTTATAGTTGCCCAAATTTCAATTTAATGGCAATTGTACACATTACATGCACCTAGAACTTAATAAAATATAAACACACCTATATTTCACGTCTCTCCCCTCCTGTTATTACATATGACGTGGTTTTATCACTTCCCAACTTCAGGGAGACTCACAAGCATGTACACAGGTAGCAGGGACTGCAAGAAGTTATCTAGGACCACTTCTGCATCCTTCACAGGACATTTCATACCACAGGCAAAAAAGACTTTTTTCTAGCTCTGCTGACTTACATTATCACGCTAATTTTTTCATCCTCTTCATTGTCTTGAATTCTTTCTACATTCTCTCCCCCTAGACCTTTCTACTCCATCCTCCCTTTCGGACAACCCTCCAGCTTCAGCCCTTCCCGATCACTATTTAACACTATTTTCTCCACTCATTCAGTCCATCATTCACAGTCTTCCCCTCTCCTCTCCTCTCATGCACCCAGGCACACGCACCAGCATCACTCACTCTGCCCTTCATGCACACGTGGTCTGCGCTGCCTGCTGTCTCAGTGCAGGATCAGTGATAGGAGAGCAGGTTCCTGGTAGCTGCGAGCCAAGAGAATACTGCTAATTCACACATAACCCTGCATCTTCCATTGCAGCTCTTCTTGCACCTTCCCCAGTGAACACACACCTCCCTTGTCTGACCTAGTTTTTGATGGCTTACTTGCATTTCAGCCAAAAAAAGCCTGACCATTCAACTCAGTTTCAGCAATGCATTTTCCAGCTTAATTGGAAGATTCGCAAAACCAAACTCTGAAGTACCTGACCTGTTTGAACGCTTCAGAGGACAACACCATGTAAAGTTTATTTCTATTTAGATGTTTGCCTATTAAAGGCTCAGATCTGGTGGAAAAAGAAATCCTTTTTCACAGGACAGCCTCAACTATTAAAGCTGAGGGATCTCAGCCACTTATCAAAGCTAGGTGGATTTCTACACCCAGATAAGAGAAATACAAAGTAATTCCCTGACAATAAATCTCTGCTTATTTCCAAAAACAATAGGATGTATCAACCGCTACCTCTACTTTGATGGAAATAGGAAAGATCTAATATTTCACAAAGAAAGCTTCAGGAAAGACAGAAAGCAACGCTTAAGTAAGTATCTGAAGTGTTCTAGTCACCAACTGCAATCTCACCTAAATTTAATTCAGATTTTCCAAATTTCCTCCTTAAGTAATGCAGCTTCTAAGAATTTACCAGTCATCGGTCTTGATTTTGATCTCACTTGTACATACACCCTTTCGTCACATCAAAAGAAACACAAACATACAACTCTGAACTCACAAGCACATTGTAGGGCCCAAGTGCCAATCCTGTAGTATCAGCAGGATTTCTCAATGCAAAGAAACAGATTTGCATGAATTACTTATGTACATATAGAGCAGAAAGTGCCTGGATGGGTCTAGGGATCTATTTCTTCCCTTCTATCTACCAGGCCAAAGGCTTTTTAACAGGATGTTATCAGCAGCATTTCTTGGTGGTGTTCCAAAATGTGTGCTGGTACTACTGGGTGGCTTTCTGGAAAGATCCAGGAGCTCTCAAAAGTCAAGCCTACTTGCTGCAGTAAGAATGGGCTTTTCCTAGGCAGATAACTACATTAATTAACAGAATCTAGACTGTGTGTCTCATTCCAAGACATGAACCAATTCCTGCTTTGTTCCTACAGGGTACCGAGAAAGGGGCTGTTTCCCTCAGGGTAGAGAAAGTTCAGACAAAGCTGGCTGTGGAAGACGAGAGGTGACAGCTCACTGGGACAGGACAGCTTGTTTCTCACTGAGAAGTATCACACATGGTATGAACTTGCTGTATTCTGCATATCAGATGCAAGACGTACAGGGGTAAGGTGGCAGCAAGGGTTGGGGAAGACACTCAATGTGCAGAGATAAGGCAAAAATACTTTCACAAACAGCATTGCACAGGGGTGTGAAAGGACACCAGCAAGACTGCAGACTTGCTTGTCTCTCTCTAGACTTTGCACAGGCAGGAGACAACCCACACTCCCCCTACCTCCCTAGTCTCATGGAGCCTCTTCCATCTCCTTTTTAGTTCAAGATGGTGAGACAATTAAGTCACTTCTTGCACTGAATCCCACCACGCTGACCAAGATAAGCAGACAGCCCTTGTTGGGTGACAGCTGCAGCACAGCAGGGGCCGCCGGGAGCACACGATTGCTGCCTGCGTCCTCTGTCAACTCTCTTTCCATTTCTGACAATGCACCAGCAGAGCCACCGGACATACAGAGCGATCTTGTTCAAAACCAGCCAAATCAGCATGACTGTTCAACACAATGACACTTCCCTGCCCAGCAGACGAGCCTTCGGTTCACAGTCAGGCCCACAAGGATTGCTTTGACTTGGACAGGCATGCTAAAATCAAATTTTTGCCTTAAAACTGCCTTTTTCAACACTGACACATCAAACACAAGAATTCTACAAAGTAAATAAAATTCAAGCAAGTGCCTGAGCTGATGACTTTCTAACACCCACAAATGTCCTGTTGATACCTCAGGATGCACAAACATCGCTGCAACACGTGACAGTTCACCTCATCACATGCAAATACTCAGCTGAGAACAGTTATGAACATGAGCAAAAGTACTTTTATTACCTCTCTTCTCAGCATCAGCCACTAAACTGAGCGCATTTACTAAACTGTCAGTACATTGACAGGGGACAGACAGAGTCTCAGAGGGTTGAAAATGAAGCAGTTTGGACAGGGGTTGCACAGGAAGCAGCTATAAGGGAATGAAGTCTCACAGCTTTACTAATTCCAACTGCAAACTGCTGCCAAAGAAAGGAACAGTCTCAGTCTCTCAGAGCCCTCTGTCTGCACCCTTGCCCCTGGGTCAGCTCCAGCCACCTCATCAACGGAGATGAATTGGAGCAGCTCACCAATCCAGCCCCAAACAACCCTGCCTCTCCCCTTCCTTCTCTGCAGGCTTTATTTTCCTAAGATCAGTGAGCGCGCATGGCTGCAACATGCTGGTGGGAGCACTTGGTAGTGGCAGGGTGCTACTTCTCAGCTGTGCAACTGGGGGTAGGACAGATACAGAGCACTCCTTTTGCAGCGCTACATCTTCAGTCAGATTAAACCAAATGCAGAAGGGAGTTTTCCTTCTCTCTGCAGACGCACTGAAGCCTGCCAGAAGAAAGCAGAGGGTGAGGCAATAAAGCAAAGCTCCCAGCACAGTGCTGCTCAGAGCTGTTCATACCAGCATGGGCAGAGACAGATGTTAGTCCCCTGGACATGCTGGGTTGCACACTGCTCAGCTCCCCTGGAGCCTCTCTAATGTTCATCCCCTGTATGTCCTCTGCCACACATTTATTTGCCCCAGAGTACAGGTTCCACCTGAAGCGGAGCAGTGAGCTGTGGGAGACCAGCCAGGAACTGCCAGCACAAGCACTGTTGGGGGAACACTCAGACATGCTTACCCACAAATAGAATGAAGGTAGGGTAGAGTTGTGGGGGATACAGAACACAGTAAGGTTATCAGTGTCCTCATACAAACATTTACTCACTAGACGATTGAGCTCTTCTAATTAAGGAACATTAAACCATCTCCTCTGTTTCCTCTACCTTCTCAGACTATCGGCTCAACGCTTCTGTTCTCCAGGGGCACCACAGAACACACAATGACTGCCTCTGGAACATGCCAGATACCACCACATTCAGAGGGAGCAAATGTATAAGCAGAGACTTAAGCTGTAGCATGTGCAAGCTGCTAAGCAAATTAATGCCTTTCTCCTTGCTTCCCATTATTAATACCATTTAAGACCCTCTCAGGTAAGTTGAACTAAATAGCAGACTTCTCGCCATTTTGTTCTCACTCTCCTTGCTTCTGATTCATCAGCCTGTGGTCATCCCTCATGCACTTGCTCAGGCAAAGCTCAGCATTCGCCTCCATGGGTGATCCAAACCAAAAATGTGTTATCAAGCCCACCAGGATGTATCAAAACCTCAGCAACTCACAGAAATCAACTTCCTCTTTTAAAGCACTCCAGTTTTCCGGGCTTCTTCTGCTTCCAGAGTGCAAGTCATAGCAGCACTTCTCTGCGCTGCTACAACTAATACCTACAGAGCTGCTGGTACGTACACTCTGTAGGCAAAAAGGTGCAAGCTTACTGCTGATCCTATGACACATCCTCCGATGTTTAGGACATGCTGTAGTGCATCGCTACAGAACACACCTGCGAGTAGTGACACTCACAACACGCAAACTCCTATAAGAAAAACCCACTCACAACACAGATTCCCCCACGCCTGCTCCTGGAGTCTCTGATCGCACATCCAGCTTCCCTAGCCACAGGAAACTCCTCTCAGAGGCTCAGGACAGCTATAACTTCTTTCTTACTCCAAACACATCTTATTTCTCAGTCTCTCACTGTAGATCACAAAAATTCTGAGAAGTGAATCATTACTGTCCTCAGCTGGAGTCACTCAGCTGGTGATGAGTACCCCACCAGCTGCCAGGCCCCACAAAAGATGCAGTGGATGACCATCAGCTTTGTTATCAGCCCCACACAGGATGGAGGGAGGCAGTGAGCACTGCACTTAGTTTCCTTTGTCTGAGCACAAGAGCTTGTAGAAACTATGCCACTGCAGTTCATAGGAAGGTTTTCCCCATGCGGGTACTGCTCACTTAGCTATCTCTGCTGACTGCAAGAGTCTGCAAGATGCTTGTACCGAGACAGACCTGGGCCAAGGAGCCCTGCAACTCCTCCCTTTCATGCAGAGTACACTAATGCTGTGCCAAAAGCAGTCTGAATCCTTGTGATTTAAGTCAGCGGCCAAGGTAATGTACATCTTCATCCTCAGCAATGCTTTTGTCAGTCAGAAGTCACACTACCACGGAGCCTCTCTTCTGCGCCCGGGCAGCACACAAAGGCATAGAGATAACCATCCTCTCAAAGACCATGGATGCGGGCTGGCTCATCCACAGCCCCTCATTTTCCTAGGCCTTTCTTCCTCCTCAGCTGGAAGCTCCTACACAAGAGTCCTCAACTCCTTGTTCAAGCAGGGAATACACTGTTCCCAAGGGCTGCCCAGCTCACCCACAGTCCCCACTGCAGGAGAAACAGGGCAGTATTTGCATGCTCCAGGATCATCTTTCAAAGGCATTCTGGCCTTCCTTTTCCCACCCAGTACAAAGTAAGAAAGACAGGGGAGCTTAATCCTAACTAGTGTGACTACAAAACGTGTTCACTCGTTTCAGTAAGTTACTGTTGTTCTATAAATCAGGAACAGAAACTCAGTAGATGATCAACAGGCAGATTTAGCCTCAGCAAGGACAGAGGGCTCTCCTCTCCCCCAAACTCCCCTTCCCAGGGATGACACAGACCCCTGCCAGCCTTGTATGCTGAGCCGGCCCTGCAAGGCCTGGCAGAGCAGAAACAATGCTGAGCTCCCACAGGCACTACGAACAATCATGAAAATTTCATTTAACTGGCCACTAGAAAATTGCTTCACCAGCTATGGTTGTTGTCTATAATATCACAGACAGCCTGAGGGATGCTGGACAT
This sequence comes from Psophia crepitans, assembly GCA_013399095.1. Lineage (NCBI taxonomy): Eukaryota > Metazoa > Chordata > Aves > Gruiformes > Psophiidae > Psophia > Psophia crepitans. The sequence continues at coordinate 1,243,248 of VWZZ01002235.1, read as the reverse complement.
TATTGGTGAAGCTTCAGCAGTCCAAGAGGAAGGGAGACCGACCAGAGGCACCATAAGCCTCAAGAGCACAAGCACCTTCTGTAACACCTCAGACAAGTCTTCCATCCATGTGTGGAAGCGGTAGCGCCACACATCCTGACAAACCACATAAAGAATAGACGGAAGAGAGAGAAAACACCAGGAGCACTCTATGGTGCAAGCACTTCTGACACCAGACAGCATTTGTGGCAATAGGGCACTTTAGCAAGTACCTGGTTCAGAACTACCCTGGGTATTATGCGCCTGCTCGGCAGCCAAACCCACCCAGCTCCGGGCAGGCCCTACACACGGCCACCCTTCAGCCATTCGCCCCCTCCAGCCCCGTGGCCGCCCGCACCCCACCCTGGCGGCTCACTCACCAAAGTACTCCTTCTTCATGTGCATCTCCAGCTCCTTCTCCAGCTCCAGCGTCAGCGCCTCCAGCCGCCTCTCCGCCTGGCTGGGGCCGCTCTCCCGGCACGGCGTCACCTGGTAGGGGAGCTTGAATTTGGGAGCTGAAGCGGAGCCTTTGGTCGGGCTGTAGGCGTAGGGGGGTGCCGCCTCGGGGGCGGCGGCCAGGTGCTGCTGGTCGTGCCGCGGCGGGGACTGGGCATGGATCTTGTGGTAGACGTCCCCCAGCTCGGGTACGGCGCCGTCCTCCTGCAGGCCGGGCCCCAGCAGGGAGGAGCGGGGTGAGGGCAGCTGCAGCTCAGGGTAGGCGCTCATGGACCCGCGGGAGCTCCGCGAGCTCTGGCTAGAGA
>VWZZ01002235.1:1214211-1241372 GCA_013399095.1 Psophia crepitans | reverse complement strand
GAAAGCCCAGTCCTAGCAGGGCAGCAGCAGGACGCTGTTCCTTCTCCAGAGGACGGTGAGGCGAAGACCAGACGAGGCGGCAGTCACCTCGGCGGCATCCCCGCGCTGCAGCGCTGGGTTCAGTGCGGCCGGGCTGCCCGACGGAGCGCGGCAAGCAGAAACGAGGAGCACCAGTGTCACTTTCCAGCCTTAAATAAGTTGCTCGGTCCAGTCAATGGCGCGCTGCGCGGAGGAATTTGCGCNGCCCAGAGGGGCTTTGCGGCACGGCGAGAGGAGCGCGGGGCGCGGCGAGGCAGGGACTCCTTTGTGTGGGGCAGGAATGCGAGGAAGGAGACTGGGCGCTGCGTCCCGCTGGAATGTAGTTAATGCCGGAGCCAAACAATGATTTTCACCGAGTCAGTCAGGGAGAGGGCGGCCGCCGTACTGCTCGGTGGCGGGGCCGGCAGTTCCCTTCCGCGCCGCCCGCTCCCTTCCTCGGCCAGCGCTCACCGAATCCTGCCCGGGGCGGGCGGTGCCGCTGCTCGCCGCAGACCGGGAGACGGCAGGGCTGTCACCGCGCCCCGGGCCGCCGCCGGGCGGGAAGCTGAGAGGGAGAGTCCCCCGGCCGGGGGCTCGGCGGAGCGCCCTGAGGGGAGCCGTGACCGAGGGGTCTGTCAGGGAGGCGCCGAACAACCGCCCGGGGTTCCCGCCTTCCGGGGGGCTACGGCGCGCGCCCCGCTTCCCTCCGCCGCTCTCGTCCCTGACTGGAACTTTCCGGCGGGACCCGCGGCCTCGCCCCGCCGCAGGAAGGGGCAGCTCCGGGTACTGTAACCGGCACCTCGGTGGGGTCTGCGGCGGCCAGGACTACGGGGCCGGTCCCGCAGCTGCAAATGATTCACAGCTGTGCAAAACGCCCAGAACCGGCCAGGTGACTCCGCTGGAAGGACCTGTGCTTTAGCACAGCAGCTGAGGACTGCTTGCAGTTACATAGTACTGCCTTTTTTTAAAGGCTAAATAAGACATATAATAAGCATATTGTGGCCTAAAGCAATCTATGTATAGACACGGGTTTAAGAAAGCATGCTACTGTTTGTGTAACTTCGCAAGAGCTTCATCTGTTGATTCCGTAACACGACGATGCAGCACTGCTTGCCATTTACAGCTGTATACGCACAAAAAAGGCTGTCAGAAAACACCACCTCCGAAATGGCTACTGAACTGAGGCCTCTGATATAAAACCGCAGCCTACAGTTAATTCTCTCACAAATCCCTAAACTGCAAATCCCCGATGTTTGTGTCAATGGCAGAAATGCTAACAAAGCCCTAGCAATAGGTACCTGGGCAGTGTCCTTACACTGCTGGGTGCTGAGCGCTCTGTGAGGAGAGAAACACGGTGCAAGTTCGAGCTGTAGGCATTCTGCAGTGCCAAGAACATTTTATCCTGTTATCATACCTAATTAAACATTAAAAGCAACTGTGTACTCAAAAATGTCCCCAGCTGCGGAGGGCAATTGATTGGTGATCTGTTTGTTTGTGCATGCAGAGGTGGCAAGGAAAAAAAAAACCAAAACCAAATGCAACAAACCATGTAAATAAATGTGCAGAGTAAGACCTGAAGAGCAAGTCTGTTAGACATAGGAGAGGTAGCCCCCTGTCAGTGTGAATATAGGTGTGCAAATACAACCAATCTTGGGAGTCAAGTGCTCTTTTCTATCGTGTTCACATTCTCGTTGCACTTTTTGCCAATCTCCTAAGCAAGCTGTTACTGTGTGCTTCTGCAGCTTACTGCTTGTGGAACAGCAGTGTCCAGTACAAGTGTACCGGTGCAGAGCTCCTTCTTCAGTCATTCTGGGGCCATGGACTAGGATTATCTGGCCTGTTGCTGCCTTTGAACTACTTACTGCCAGTTTTTATAAGGTGGTCTTCTGAGAAACTAGGAGAGGCTCATGGACAACCTGGGAACTTGGTCCATCAGAGCACAGATAAAGAGAAATTAATTTACTCTATTTTGTTTTCAAAACTCAACATTAGATAACTTTACTCATAGTCTACCAGAGGGGGTAGGACATATTTGGGGGGCTCTGCCCTGTGTGTTCATGCAAGGAAGCATTTTGAGCAGCTATCTTTAAAGTAGGAACTGCAGAAGCTGTGTGAATTCGGAAGTGTAAGCTACAGCAGGACCTTGTCCTTCTGTAGCTCTGTCCTTCTGAGCCACAAATCTGCCCTTGCTCCGCCTTTTGAGGCAGCACAGTTCTATGCTGCTTCTGCTGCCAGCAGGTAGCAAGTTTCTATAGTACGTAAATTGTTAAAGCTCATGCTTTGTTAAGTATGAACTCATGAGAACATCATACTGGGGACTGAAAGAATCTGGTGAATCTAAGGAAACAGCCTTTTTTAGTAAGCAATGTGGATCAAATGATAAAAATCAATTACTTTCACTGCTGAAAGCTTGTGCTCAATAAGTAAAACCTCAAAGCCAGGCCCAGCCACGGCTGCTGCGCCAGAGTATCCCTGCACAGTGTCCCACTCAGCCCTGCTGCAAGGGCAATGCTACAGACCTGCTCTTCACCAGTAAATCGTACTTCTGTCGTACACATAATGAACATAACATTTATCCACACTATAGCCACAGATGTAGCCCACATGGGTGAAATAAATATGTTTGCAGTGGTACATAGCACACTTGAGCACTGCTGTATTTCTCACAGAGGACCATATGTGCCGGGCTGTGCAAACAAAAAGTGTAGAGTTAAAGTTGCTGTTGCTGTAATAAGTACCCCCCATCATTCTCCTTACTGTTACATACAAGAAAACCCAAAGTACTGGGCAATTACAGCCTGACAATCCTGACATGTTTTTCTTCCCACTTAATTTTCAATTTATTTGCTTAATTTTAACAACCAGCAGTAAAACATATATATTGCAAAAAGACTCACGCTTGCACAACTAACAGCACCAGAGCTGTCATAGGGTATTATAAAAGTTGAACTTCATTTCTTAATCTGGTGTGGTAATCCTTACACCTGATTTTAAGCTATATCAGTAAATCAAATATTAAGGAAAGCCAGCTGCTTCTGTTAAATCAACTCCTTTGTCTAAGCCTTAAAAGGAGCAAAAAAGCCAGGTGGAGTTATTGATCTGTGAATATCAGCTGGCTGGGCCTCACAGGCAGCACACTCCTGTTTCTTCTAATTGCCAGTGCCTTCAAGGAAACGCTGACCAAGCCAACAGGCAGGGAGACCTGATGGTCTGCTGGGGATTTTGTCTCCCTGAGTTGCAAACAGTTTTGCACACAAAGCAGAGAATCTATAAATGTAAGGATTCAACAGTGAAACTTTAGCCCTATTGAAGACAATGACAAAAATACCACTGACTGGTGTTGCGGTGTATGTTATATCAGATGTGGGTTTATGGACACAATGAAGGAGGGAGTTCTTTGTCTTGCTTCATCAATTTAACAATTTGAAGTTGCTCCACAGATTTACTTACTGAATTGGATGCTACCTGATTTTTTTTTCGGTTTCACTCCTTGTCTCCAGCATTAAGAAAACAACGAAATTATACCTTGAAGTCCACAAGATAAATAAGACTTGTTATTACTCAGGGATCTACTATTCTGATTTTGTTTTAAAATTGTTAAGTTTCTTGGTGCACACTGTAATGATTGTTCTTTTTCCTTGCTCTGATCTGTTTTAAGCCTGATTAAACAAAAAACAAAACCCCCTAAAAACCTTGTAAAAAACATATAAAAATTATGCTGAGAAATGTCTTTTATCTTGGGAGGGGGGACTGAAGTTTTTCTTTGAAGTGGTAGCTGTATTGCATTTTATATTGCTTTTTTTTGCTTATTTGGGTTATAATTTAATTTATAATTTACAATTACAATTTACAATTTAATTTATAATTTATAATATACATTTAATTATATAACATAATTATATGTTAATTTGTATTGTGATAACTTTAAGCAAGTTTTTTGGAATATGAAGTTTGGAAATTAACATGTATTTGGACTTGGGTGATTTGTCACCTTGCTCTGACATGTTTTTAAAAATACTCATTTGCAGTTGATCACAGCTTCTAAAAATTGAAATGATTGAATGTGTTTTAGGGCACCATCTTCTGGTAGACAGAACACATTGTATTTGGCTACCTTTGCTAGGCACAACTATTTAAAATATTTTTGACTAACAGTACTCTGCAGGCTTACAGGTCATTTCTCATTCTAAATCTGCAATAAAACACTATTTAACATTTTTTACATTCTTCTTATTCGTTGCAAATGCAGCTATTCACTGTGCTGCACAAATATAACTTGGGACTGACCCTGTAAAATTCCAGTCACAACAGGCACTTTGTGAACAGGCAATGTTAGACAGACAACATATGTCCAAGCACTTACGACTGACACACCATTTATGTATCTTATTTCTTTTATAGTTTCATCTTCCACTTCTCATATATATTTCAGATAATAACATTTCTGGCCAAAGCAGTTTATTGGCTCATACTTCGGAGCCTGCCTTAGTCACGCTGCCTTGCAATCACAGGACATAATCACTGTGGCAAACACAATCAGTTAGCTTAATAGCAGCCACTACATTTGCACAAATGCATAATTTAGTTGGCCAATGCAGTTAGCGGTGCGCCTGCGTAGTACTTTTAAGGAGATCTTAGGTTATATAGCTTTGTATTTTGGAGACTTGGAAATACAAAAGCAAACCTGGGACTCTACAGGGCTAAAACTTATCTTGATGTGATAAAAAGAAAGTCCCAATTACAAAACTGCAAACCATCGTCTGGCAAAGAAATCAGATGTTATTAGTGCATTTAATAAAAAATAGAAATGCTATGCGCATGGCCTCCTGTTCTCTGCTGGGGAAAAGTACAAGACTAACTGTATGCACCTCTTTATACCCATTCAAGAAATGAGGCAGACTACGAGCACTGACCTCCTGACTTGACGGTACAACACACTTCAGCTATGATGAGAAGGATCATTTCAGAAGAAAAAGGACATTGGTTTGTTGAGAACACAAATTGCAGTTACATTTCATGGGTTTTTTTTCCCATATTAAATGGTATTACAGAGATAACAGTTGTTAAAGGAAAATAATGAACAAATCTGCAAGAAGCAAAGAGCTGTTCCATAAGCAATGGAACTAAGGAAGGCCGGTCTCCTACAAGTCTGTATTCTGCATCCTTCGCATTCTCCAGCTTGTAACCTCCTCTGCATTCTCCAGCTTGTAACCTCCTCTCCAATCCCCGACGATGCTGCAGTTCTGTCACCCCCTTTGTCCCACAGAGCTCTCCCACTGCTACAGGACTTACCCCAGTCCTCAGCCAGTGCACACAGTACCTCCAAGTTCCTCCCACCATATTCACCTACATCCCTCAACAAACTCATCAGTACTCTTCTGTCTCTGGCACTCCTCCTCTACAGCATCTTTAATTCCCTCCCAGGCCCACCTGCATACTGCCTGCTTTCCATCCTCTTTGCAATATCTACAGCTCCTAGCAGTTTCCTAAGCTTCTAGTTAGGTATCCTAGTTAGGTATCCTCTTTTCCCCAGCACATTCCTGCTACCTCCAGTTATCACTGGTTAGATGCACAAAATGCAGCAAACTCCCACGTGGACTTGTATACAGACCCAGCAGCAGGTAGGTGTGTCAATACCACACGTAAAAAGGCTAAGTGCTACCACAGAAGCATTTCTGTAGCTCTGTCTCCCCTTACCTACAGCCACTTACTTGTAGAACTGCAGTAGCTTTGAGATCACTGATGTAATTAATGTTTGCAAGTAGCTTCAAATGTTGCTGGGGAGGGCTGGCAGAGCAATTCCATAAGGATCTTTTCTTTAGGAAATCATACGGAAAATTTCTCACTTTTTCTCATGTGAGCGAAGAAGTATGCTGATGAGAAAGACAAAGATAATGGAACAGCATTTTTTTCTTTTCTTAATATAAACAGGTATCAAGCTATGTCTAGGAGTACAGTTATTTACTTCATCCTATTTCTCCCTGAAAGAAGAATCCAGGCCTCCAAATCAAAGCATTAAATTGCCTCCTGCTCCCATTCCTTTGTGTGTAGGTATATGTTCTCTGTAACCATTCTGCTTAGACACTAGCCCAGAAATCATCTCAGGCAAGCAAAAAACAGCTGACTGACTCATGTAAGATTTGTTGTATTACTTTGATCCTAGTTTCTGTTTTCTTGCACGTTCAGTATTTCAGATGCACAAAATTGAAGTAATCTTGTCCTTATAGCTGCAAAGAGAAGACAGTATCTCTGACTATAGGCGCAGAAACAACATTTATTTTCCTTAATTCAGTGTTTATTCAGTTTTCTAATCCACATGAAAAATTTTGGAGCAGTAGAGACAAGGCTTGAAGCAGGTATCAATGAACTGAACACTAGCCTATTTTATCTTCTGGGATCTAATACAATGATTAGAAAGAAGTCTTTGTTGTAAAGGTCAGAACTTGAAATGGCACATCAATCTGCTTGCCAGCTGTCAGATTCAACAGGCCAGGAAAGCGTGCATCTCTCTGTGGTTCAACAATGACTTGGTTTCATAAAGTAAAATTCAAACGTCACACAGAACTACTACAAACACCAAATGGTTATCTACAGGTTAAAGCTGTTCTGCAGGAAATGGGCTAGTACAAGGCTGGCTGGCTGCATGGCCCAAAAATTTCTTTCTCCTGAATGGTTATCAGCTGCCCCTTAAGGATGAGTCTCTAGATGCTCTGAGAATCAGACATGTTGTACTTCTACCCCCCCCCCCCCATAAGATTGTGGGAAAAAAATGTGAAAGACATAATAAATTTATAAATTTTTTATATAATTATAAATTTCTTCACCATTAAGTTGAAGCAGCTTCACGAATCTCTAGTTAACTCTTGTGTATCAGTGGTGGCCAATATTCTTTTCTATGCTCCACTGCAGAAAAGGGATATTCAGCTAATACCATACAGAGACAGATACTAGATACTCTCAGCTGCATTCAACTACACTAAAATACTCCACTATTTTTCTTGTCCTTTTCATATATGGGCATTCAAATTTGCTAAGTAAATAAAAAATACATGCATCAAGGATGAAAAGCTTATCTGTGTTACAGAAATCTGCATCGTATAACCAAACAACTAGAGAAGCTGTGGGACAGAAAAGGCAATTTGTACCACTGCAAATAGCAATTTGTGGACTGATTTTATGAGCCTTGTTCAAAATTATTAGTGAAGACACAAAATACATCAGTGTTACCAAGCTAAAGCACTAGGAAGAATTTATCCTCCATTTTTAACATTTAAATCTTGTGTCTTCCAACTACACTTCCCTCCGTATCAACATTATTGCTATTAGGAGCTGAACAAAAAATTGTCAGTTGAAAAGTGGCTTTTTTTTAATTTCTTGAAAGCTTAATAAATGCTTTGATTTATAATTTGCTCTCAAGGGCAAGAGAAAGTTCAAGTTGGAAAATTCTACATTAATACCATATTGGTGACTACTAGCCAGTTAAGGAGATTGGTACTCCATCAGTTCTGAAAAGCAGTTTTTCATTTAGCACAGAAGCAGTTTGCATTTTTAGTGGTTCATTCATTATTGCCAAACTTAACAAGAACCGCATAGAACAGCTGATGCTGTATCAACAGCCTGTCGTACGTTCTGTAGAAGCAGCCTGTGTAAACATATTGAAAATCATTCACTTAAAATTATTTTACAGGCAGGATCTAGGAGCATTTTTTGCCGTCTAACTCCTTACTACCCAGACAAAAGCAGCACAATCACGTGCTTGCTCACGTAGTTAAATTCTAGACTACCTTTCACGCTACAAACCAAATTATGATGCATCGTTAAAATTATTTAATACTTCTCTAGAACTTAACCTCACCAGTGTGCTGCAGTGGTATCCCCCATCTATGATGCAATGCCCAATTAATTCTGAACATTTTTGCAATCTGACCTTATTGACAGAACTGTCTACTGCCCTGAGAAACTATTATGAGTATCTTCTTGGACAGCAGCATCCCAAATACATTAAGAAACCATTTCAGTACTGTCATCTTACACGGTTAACACTAATTACTTAAGTAGAAGCCAGTGAGACTGACTCTCTTTCACACCCAAATCTGTTATTTTAATTCAGTTCCTCTATGACTCGCCTTCCAAGCCATGAAGACTCTCAACTTCAGTAAAACTGATGCAATAGTTAGCAGAATTATAACCTCTATGGTAAAAATAATCAAAAGAAAAAGCCAGATTTCTGTATACCAACCGCAAACAGGGAAATTTCTCAAGTAGTGAGATAGGATCACATGATCTGAAGTGATAAGCACATCTTACTCAACCAATAACAAGCTATTTGACAATTAATTTAATAAATCAGTAAATTTTTTTAGTAAAGCTTAACAAATAAAATCTGCGCCTTGATTTTTGGAAGATGTAATCATACATAGTAAATTCTCTTGCTTCAACGGTTTATGGCAAGAACTATAAAAGCTTCCCATTGCAGCACTGAAAATCCTTTCAGTGATACCCCTTATTACATCTTTACCTCTCAGTCTTCACTCGTGCTGGCCAAGAAGCACCTGACTCAAAGATTTCGCAGTGGAAGATTATGCCTCTGAACAAGCCATTGCATATGACTATTACCACCTAAAAGAAGAGATAAAACATTAATTGCATGGTAGAGTCATAGTTCTGCACTGCCCTGGCAATTTAACACCCATGACAAGCTGGCCTTTGTATTAGACAGAACCAGATGCAGGAACCAAAACCTAAAAAGGTGCTGGTTTGGGGGTTTTTATATTCTTTGACACTTGTTTAAAATTCAGTCAGTTTGAAAACTGTAACAGAATAAATCTTGTCTGTTCAACTTCTCTGCTCTGTAAGGCTGCATACTTGGCTATGAATAGAAGCAGTTTTGGTTTACTAAACTGGAAAGTGATTTTAGTACAGCAACAAAAATGGCTGATTAATGCATTATAAGAATCAATACTGATAGTTGTGAGAGCTACCAAAAGTTAAATGAGTGCTGTAGGCTTTAAGATACTGATTCCAAACACTGCACTTTTGTCCTATGCACAAAGCGTGATGTATAAAAGACCAGTGCTTTCTTCTCTCTGACAGCATGAGGTGGTGAGAGCATGTGTGTGGTGGTGCAAATGCTCCAACTGATGAGGCCAATAATTGATTGTCCAAGAAAAAACAACATTCACAAAAGTTTTATTAAAAAAATTCCCCTTTCACCTCAAACAAGTGAAGCTTAAGTTCTGTACTACTAGGTTATGTTTAGAAAAATGAAAATAATACAGTAATTTTTGAAGGCTATACATTGTAAAATCCCATAAGTCAGCATAAACTTGGACTGTGCAAGCAAATATAGCAAGTATTTCAGATGTCATTTATTTGGTCCATCAGATGTACAGTATAGTAGTAGTATCTGAGTTTACAAAACATCAAATATAAATAACCTGAAACTGTAACAATACACAAAAATTTGCTTCTTACATTGACATACCAGGCAGTACGAGCTGAAAAACTTGAGTAAATTAACAGTTTTACAGTAATGTACATAGTGCCAGTTGAAGTTTAAGAACACTGTTAAAACATGGCACTAATTTGCTCTATTAAATTTTCTTAACTTGTTCAGGGTGTGAAAAATGCTTAGGACTAGACTAAAAATATTTTTTCTTCAAGCAAAAAATAAAAATGTAGTTACTTAAAATCTGGGCATCAGATGATGACCCTTTACTAAACAAGAGTAGGTTTTCTTTGTCCTATTGAATTATACCTAAAAGGTATTTACACAAAAATAACATGCTTTTTTCATGACTGTTTAAGCAGGTACTTATCTGCAAGTATTTATAAACTATGTTTCTACTACATTTAATATACGGAATACGGAAAAACTTCTGAAAGCGTCTATTGAGATGACAGCTTTATCATCAAGAGAAACAGACACAAATTATTTAAGCCAGTGGTTTGGCATTCACTTGGAACAAAGGCCTTAAAATTAGTCTAGTTCTGGACATTTTTCACATCCCAACATAATATGCTGTAACTGTATTACATTATCTGAATCATTTTGTCAAGGGGCATGTTCAGTCTAATGCTATAATTTCATCTTGCTCTTCTGTCTGCTCAGTACGCACTCTCTTTGTACTGATGCACTCTTTATCTTCTAGTTTTCTCTTGCGGCTTTTGTTTTCCATGTCATCATCAACATTGCTTGAAGTACCTTCATCTTCAGAATCAACAATCAATAGATCGTCTTGATCTGGAGCTGCAAAATATACGGTATTAATTCAAATGGATACTGTAAAGGTAGTCTACTCAAACCAAATTTCATACCTAAAAATAAGGACATATCTAATAGAACAAATACATCTTGGAGCATTCTTTATCCATATTCTTAGTCATTCAGCTGCAAGAGTATTTTGAATTTCTCTGAAATCAGCATAAAATAGGCTTTTCACACTGTTATTCCCTCTTCATTAGAGGTTTGGAAAACATTGCAATAACCCCAAGATACCGGAAGCGCATTACTTAGCACAATCATTTTTGCATGTTAGAAGAATTACACGCTATCTGCAGCAGTCCTTCAGAAAAGATCTTATACAGACATTGTGCTCTAGCCCAGCCCCTCCTTTCACTAGAACTCCCACTTGAAGCCATGCTCCTTGAGAGAAAGAACATGTAAAGAGAGGGAAGAGTGGAAGGGTGAGCAGACTTAAAAAGCTAAAGGATAACAATGGATAACATAAAGAAGGGAAAATAGAATGGAACATGAACTTTCAAGACATCTGGTGGATTTTGAAGTACAAATTCACTGTAAAAACTTATTTTATGCTAGTCTTTTTTATATAATTTGAAATAAAATGTAGCAATACCCTTAACATTTAATCTCCCCTGAAACAAGAGGCAAGTGTAAGTGACTACATACTTGTGCACCTATCTTAAGTAGGACCATCTGACAGGCAAAGAAACATGATCCAAAAATGTAAGACAGAACTAGAGATATCTAAATTACATCTGTCACAACAAGTATTCAGATTCATACACTACCCCTATAAAACAGGATGATGTTTCCAGTACATTAGCTTTCAGTGCTTAAGCATCCCATATTCATTAAGTTAAACTATTTTGAGTATGGTGAAAGAAACACTCAACATTAGCAAGGTGATGCTACTTCTTACTGGATAGCAAATACTATTTTCTTGCCATGCTTTGCCTGACAGTTGAAAAATAATTATGTTTTAAGCAGATAATAAAGACATGGTCGTAAATTAACAAAATGAAACAGCCACAAACTCTAGTTTAATCTGTAGGGAGAAAGTGACAAATTTGGTTCTTTTCTGTCAAGCAATTGCATCACCATCAGATAGAACGGGTCTAACGTTACTGAAATTGCTGTGCAAATGATGTACTTAGGGTAACAACACACCAGCCCTTGTGAGTTAAGTAATGTAATTTCAAAGGTGCATTTACTGTAAACCTTTATGAGAATCTTAAATGTACATTTTTCTGTTTATTATTATATTTATACACAGAAGCAACTTAAATGCTTTTTTATTTCATGTTGGCAAAGTTAAGTCATAAAACTGAAGACAACTATCTTAATTGGACTCCACTACTGAAAGACTATTTTGTTTTATTTAATACTGATTACTGTTATTTACCTGTTGATGTTGAGGGTTGCGCTCCATCATCACTACCATTGGTAATGTTCTTGGATGCTGGTTCTGATGGTTTAGGACCAACTTTTTCAGGGGTATCACCAACAACTTCAAATTCTACATCTTTTTCTAGGTCTTCACTGCAGAAAAATACATATGCTTGTAAACAACCAGGTGAAAATAAAACCCCATCTTTTTCACAAGGGAAGTACGTAATTCATGTATTAGAACACCCCTGCAACTATGACAAAATGAGAACAACAGATTAAAAAAGAAGAAAATCTGTTCAGTCCTCCTTTATAATTTATGCTTTGTCTATTCATAAACACTGTTCTACCCAGTGCCATGACTTAAAATACTTCGGAATGAGAAAAATCATTACCAGAGCTTACCTTTCTTCCTCAGTGTCATACTCCTCACTGAAAGAGCAGTATATTTACTGTATACAATACATAATATTATGTAATATACATACTAGGTATATTATTTATCCAGAGTTAAATACACACACCAATTATTTCAAAGTGACTTCTATTTGCATTGCTTTACCTGAACACAAGTAGTTAAGCAGAGGATCTACTACTCCAGCAGGGTGGGTTTTTTTTTTTTTTCTTTTTAAATTTTGTTTTGTTTCTTTAAATGGTAGTTTCTCACTTGTTGGCTGCTCCAAAAGTAAATTTGGTTTTCCGCTGTACTTTTGTGTTGTGTAATGACACATAATTTCACGTAAACTTTTTCCAGTTACTGTTGTAAAAAACACCAAAAACCACCACCACACACAAAACCAACCACAAAACCAAAAAAAGAAACCCTCCTTAAAATCTATAAATTAATAAAAACCAAATTCCTCTTTTACCTCTGTATGTTCTTTCTGCGGCTTCATCTTTGAGCTTTATTCATGAATTTAAAATTCTGAGTTTGAAATTCCCTGTGGAACTGTTCCACATACATACATACACAAAAACAGTTATTTCAGAATCCTTACCTATGAAGCACATTGATTAACAGTGTATAGTCCTGGAGGAAATCATCTGCCTGTAGCCGAGTGCCATTTCGAATTCCAAAGTCTGATAATTTCCTGTGGTTGTTTGCTACAAAAATAGTGAAAGTGAAAACCTGCAGCATCTACAGCTATTTATATAAAGATCCTTTACATCTGAATAAGTATGATGAGTACTCCAGAAGTTTTACGTACAAACAGAAGATAAACATTTATTAGCTATATTTAAAGTAAAAGCTGGCATTTAAGCCTATCAGGAGTTAAAAGTACTTACATTTGACTTATTTATCCCTCCTGGATCATGGTCATATTATTGTCATTTACCATTTTCTTGAAATAAAATGTATCACATTATTACATTTAGGAGCATTTTGGAGATAATATTTGTACTACAACAGTGCCTACAAGCATCATAAGACCACCACAATCTAAGAATAAGAGAATGAACAGGACTTGCAAAAGAGAAAAATAACTGATGCAATTTTATAGCAGACTACCTAGCCTTGAAAGGAATCCTGACACTCCAGGTGAAAAGTACTTTATATAGGAAAGCTGAACTGGACCTGCAGGCTTGTAGACAATACCACTGGCTATTGTCAAGCCACTTAAATACTTGCAAATCCAGTTCTCTTCAAATACTAGTCTACAGGATGAACACTAGAATATTTGCTATGCTTCTGTTTCGTACATTTTGGATTCTTCATAGTTTTTATCTACTCTTATCTAAAAAGCTTCAGTATGCATACCTTCTGTTTCTCCTTCTTCTGAAGAGATAAGAATAGTTCCTTTTCCATCATCTATTTGTACATCTGGTGCTACCATAGCAAATTTTTCTTTCACTATCTGAAAAGATGAATATGATTATTTAATAAATATCTGACTTAAAAACACAAGAGAAAGAACCTTTAATTATGTTCATTTTCTTATTCTGGCTCATTTTCAGGCATCTGCTGAAAGCCTAAACTTTTTTTTTAACTCCCATGAACAAAGTAATTATATTTTTGCTGTCTGAAACCTACAGGTTCAGATATGCTGAAAATTTTTTTTTGAATGCTTCATAAAAATGACAGAATTACAGATCAGTTGTGACTATACAACTGTAATGTGGCTACTGAACTATTCAACTGAAATACAAATTTAGTTACAAAACACAAATGTTCTTTCAGAAGATACACAAGCGCACATGAGTAAGAAGCATACTGGCTAATCCAGGTCTTGTAGCTGAGAGAAATGTAAAGTGTAGAGCAAGTATAAACAGCTGATGTTCAGGCAAAAACCTAACTTGAACAATTTACAGTATTAGAACCAAAATGAAAGTGTAGCTAATATTCAAGATTTACCTTATCCTGGAGTGTTAACACAGTAACTTTGTGTACATTAAGTTTCACAGTCACTTCTGGCTTACTTGCACATACATAACAGTTAGGATTTGGTGGATCCAAAGCACAAGGGACCAATAGCTTCTTTCTGGGATTTGGCTGCTTGTTCAGAAAAATCTTGAGGACAAACAAGAATAAAACAAGTTATTCTGTAAATAACAGCACTCATAAAACCTGTTTTCCTACAGATTTATTCTCTTAGTCTCACAGGTTGTCCTGTTCCCTAACCCTCTTTGACACGCCTGCAGAACAGGAGAAAGCGTGTGTTACAGCCAGTCGATAATGACACTTGTGCTGACTGACCACCTATTGCCAAGCAGATCTCTGACATTAAACAACCATGTTTCAAGTGATGTCAGTCTCGTTCTTTCTTCTATCAAGCAACCAATTTTCATTAAATCAGAAAAAATTAATGATCCTTGAAACTTCCACTTCTCTTTTCATTGTGGCTGAAAATTGCCAGCACATTCAGAATCTACTGAAGCAACAAGTGAGAGACAGTAAACCCACGCAACAGTCAAAGCAGGTTGCATGTGACATTTAAACAAATAATAAATAGGAGTATGAGTATCTTATTCCCACTTACCGTTCTACACTGATCTATTTTTCCTGATAAAATCTTCAGGCCCTCCAGCACTATCAGACCAGCTATTACCGCATTAGTAGTAGCTATAGCTGGGATAATATTTCCTGCCATTGCTGCAAAACAAGCAAGAGTATGCAGATTTTTAACAGTAAATGAAAATGAGAATTTTAGATTAGTTTTAAAGTAAAACAATGTTATATTTTATTCTTACACTTGATATCAAATCTGCTCTTCATATTCATACTGAAAACATGCATCCTGAGGTTTGCAGCAGAAGTGACAAAATCCATTGCAGAAGGGTCATCCTGACAAGAAGTTAATAAAAAAAGTATTTAAAAATCAGATTATTGGTTAGAAAAAGTTTGCAACACACAGTTCGTAAAACATTAAAACCAGAAAGTTTAAAAAAAAAAGTCTGTACAATATTCCATTTCAAAGACAACATACTTCCTTTTTCAGATGGCACGTTTAGACAGAACAGTAATATGTTAAATACACGTGTTTAGAAACTGTACTTGGTATTTTTATTATTATTTTCACTTTGAGGGTGAGAGAGCACTGGAACAGGTTGCCCAGAGAGGTTGTGGAGGCCATCTCCAGAGGCCCCTTCCATTCTGTGATTTTAGTTGTGATTGAGTGTATTAATATTAATGTCCAAATTAATGTCTAAATCTTAAACCTTACAATGTTTTCTGCTCAGTTTCAAAAATGGATGCTTCAGAAAGAAGTAGTTTTACTATCTCGTGTAATACTGTTTTGCTATTTTGTTTCTCCTACATTTACAAACTTATGCCAAGTGACAACTGACTGCAGAAAGATGACAGTGTCTCTGGTGCTAAGAGAGAAAACTCTCTTCTTGTTTTTCTTCAGCAACACTCGTATCAGATACCTATCAGAGCTAATTACTTTGTACAAGTCAGTAGAACTCTACAGCTACAAACCACCGTTTAAGAGAAAGCTAAAACGGAAAAAATGAAGTTAAATTAATAATATATTTTTAAAAAAATCAGAATATGACCAATACTTCTGAATTTGTGCTTTTAAAAGTTGGTGAATTAAGTTATTTAACATCACAATAATTAATCCTTACACTCAGTGAGCTCCAAAATACAGTGTTTAAAGTATGTATTTCTTTGCATATGGAAATCACTTTCAGCGAGGTGCCAGACATTTCTGTTCAAGGAGCGCTATTTTGGAATTAAACTGAATGAGTCCAATTAATATTTGTACCAGATATGTAGCGTATAACTGGTTCTTATGTATTTGGCAAACTAACCTTATCCCATATAAGCTCTGCTCCATCACCCTTCTCAGCCAAGTGAAGTCTCAGGGTTTCAACACTCTTTGAAAATAAGTGTGCATAGCTCTTGACATCGAGAACCTGCTGATCCTTCAAGACCGCAGAGGATTCATTTTGTTGTTCAGATATATTTTTCTCTGTGGGAAAAGAAAAAATTAAGATCAGGACTACTTATAAATTGCACAGAACCTCTCTCAAAGAGCTAAGAATTTTCCAATTTCAGGAAAACTAGGTATTTTGTAATTGAAGAACATTTTTACAACAAATCTGCATTTAAAACTGCAACTACAGCTAAACTTACATCAATCGCCTAGACATGCATCAATTACAGCAAATGTAAATTTTCTACAGCCAATACTGACTATCTAAAATAACAACTGCAAAACAGTTTTAGAAAAAAATGTTTTCTATATAGAGAAAAACTTAAAAATCTTCAAGAATCGCAAAGAATTAATTTGTTCATTATCAGTACTCAACTGTGGCAGTGAGAAAGTGTGCATATCACAGAGATCCATTAGCGAACAGCAGGTATGACTTACAAATGTACAGTGGGAGGAGAGTCAATTACCTTGATTTTGTACCTCAAGCCAGTCCAGTGGCACTGGAGGCTTTCTTTTCCTCCACAGTTTATCCATTGTCAGCAGATATCTAATGTCATCTTTGAAAAGCTAGGAAACATTTAAAAGAAAAACCCAAACAAAAATACATTAAAATGAAACGGGGGAAAAAAAGACAATGTGCTTTATTTTTACATCTGCTGTGAAATTGAAAAATCAGCATTCGATTTATGAGGTTTTGCTTTTCTCCTTGAAAATATTTTCACCCACAAATAATAATCAAACTCCACAGGAAAAAACCAAACAGATTTAAAAAACTTATTATTGCCCATTCTCTAACACGGCATAAAGCAGACACAGCTCTGATTAATTTTGGGGGGGGAGTAAAGTAAAAATCAAGAACCAGTAGTCCAAACAGTGGGTTCACGTGCCTACTGAAGCCACCACTACAGTTCTTTGTATATTCTCCCTGAAATATTCTTACCTACATGCCAATAAGTTTCCAAAATTATTACTACCTATCAACATTGTATTCTGTACTTATTTCCTCTATTTATCCACTTTTAGCAACTATTTAGAATGGAAACTCCTAAAAAAGTTTGTATTTTCTTTCTTATGCCAGAGCCTAATGATATACAGAAGATGACTGATAGTTTTTAGGTCCTCAGATTAGTTCTGATTATGCCCAGAGAAATTCCTATGGAATTCAAGTTTACCTTTTCATAGTAAAAGTAATTAAAATTAAGGGGTTTTGTTTTCTGTTGAGTATGCAAAAACCCCCCGAAGCCACCTGTACAGACACAGATGGAATACCATAAAACAAGCAAGTGTTGTAGAAGACCAACACTATAGCAAAACTGGTGGGAATCATACCTGCATAATTGATAGTTAGCATTAAGTGTCCAAACTGGGTTTTGACTTAACTTTAAAGCACCTCATACACTTCACATAAAGACATTTATTGGGGGTAAAGAAGATACCTTAGTAAAAAGTTTAACTGGATCGTATCCAGTTGATTTAGCCCATTCCTTAGTTGAAACACGTTTAATCTCACCATCTTCATTGGATGCTTGTGCTCTGGCTTCTGCTTCTGCTGGCTCCCCTATTAATGAAGTGTTAGCCAATATTTTAATAAAAACAAAAAAAAAAAAAAAGGAAAATCACATCAAAATATTTCCCCTAGAGTCAATAACCAAAATTATGCAGGGACCATAAAATGGCTTTACTGCACCCAACAAAAGCTGAATTAGACACAGCACAACTACTCTTGTTTGCTTCTGCAACTGCAATTCACTAATTCAACTTCATGCCCACCAGCTCCTTTATTGGCATAAACAGGGAAAATTGTTTCCTGTTAATTTTCACCACATAATGTTGCGATTTCATAAATCTCTAAGCATCCTCTTTTAGATGTCTCTTTTCCTGGCTGAAGAGTCTTAGTTTAGTTAGAACTTCAACACATACACAAATAAATAAAAAAAAAAAAAATCAGCTTTCCACCTCCGGCTATTCCTGTACAAAAAAATTCCATGCATACAGATGCTATTAATTTTGTGTTTCTTTCCCAGTCCCATCCAGCAATTGCAGTCGTGATTCCTAATAAGCAGCAGGTTGATGTTTTCATAGAACTATCTATTAACATCTTAAACTGAATGAGAAAAATCAACTCAGAGACCATCACTTTCTATATATATTTGTGAATGTTTCCCCCCTTTCACCAATGCATCATTTCATTCTTATCTGCACCAAGTCCACCTAATGTCTCATGGCCCAGTGAGTCTGTACTGTGAAGCTTTTTACTACTTTTTGCAGTTAATCTTCATTATTCTGAGTGACTTTCATTAATCATGTGTAGTGGTTTCACCTTGGCTAAACGCCAGGTGTCCACCAAGCCGCTCTATCACTCCCCTCCTCAGCAGGGCAGAGAGGGGAAGGGGGAAAAAAATAAGATGCAAAAAACAACTCCAAAATCGTAGGTTTAGATAAAGGCAGTTTTAATATAGCGAAAGCAAGACTGCGCGTGGAAGCAAAGCAAGGAGAAACAAAAGATTATTCTCTACTTCCCATTAGCAGGCGATGTCCGGCCACTTCCTGGGAAGCAGGGCTTCCAAAAGCGTAGTGGTTACCCCGGAAGACAAAATGTTGGAAAAAAAAAAAGAATGCCTTCCGTTCCTCCCTCTCTCTCTCAGCTTCCCATTGCTGAGCAGACGTCATCTGGTATGGAACATCCGTTTGGCCAGTCTGGGTCAGCTGCCCTGGCTGTGTCCCCTCCCAGGATCTTGCCCACCCCCACGCTACTGCTCAGGGGGTGGAAGAAGGGTAGGAGACACAGCCTTGATGTGTGCCGGCACTGCTCAGCAGTAGCCAAAACACCGGTGTGTTATCAACACCTTGCTGCTACCAATGCACAGCACTGTAAGGGCTGCTACGGGGAAATTAACTCCAGCTCAGCCTGACCCAGTACATCATGTATGCTGAACAGCACTGGTCCCATCCCCAATCTGAGACACATTTCTAGTCACCAGTTATCTCTATCATTTAAGTAGTTTATCCACTTCAGGATCTTCACCGTTTCTTCTCCCTATGGCTGCTCAGCTCCTTCAGGTTCCTCACAAAGAGTTTCTGAGTGCCTCCTGCAGATTCAAAACAGTGTAAACCAGAGATCCTTGTACACAGGTTTGCAGATTCCTTCAAAGGACCTGTAGGGCCACACAAGGCACGACTTCCCTTTACAAAGGTTGCACTGACTCTTCCCTGACACACCATGTATGTCCACTGATTCTGAACAGCACTGTCGCCACAGACAGTTTGCTCACTACAGACACGAGGCTACAGCTCTGGCCTTCCTGTAATTGTCCTGGTATCTTTATTTAAGTAAGTGGCTTTGTGTCTGCTACCTTCCAAGTATTCCAGCAGCTGTTCTTTTAAGCAAGTTTATACACCACTCTTCTTAAGACTCAACTACTTCATTCTGCCCTTCCTGTAGGAACAATTTGTTGGGTGATCACTATCTGATGTTCAGAGAATCTGAAGAGCTGGAAGATCCTTTAAGCTCCCTCTCCCTAGTCCATTGATCTATCAAAGCATCTAGAAGAAGCAACAAACGATGCTTATTCACCTTCACAGTAACTATGGTTACTGTCCTTACAGAAAAATACTGAATAGCTAAAAAAAAATAATCACTCAAAATGGGCGTATTTCCTATGTAGATTAACACTGAAGTGTTTCAGGCTCGAAGAATTCAAACACAATCCCTGTATTTCCTTGCAATCCCTCACCTAGGAGTGGAAACTACAGAGTGATAACAAATACCACTCAGTTCTCAGTCCTCCATTCAAGACAAGACTCCCAGCTGCAGAGAAGGAAGCGCTCCATCAAATCCCAATATATACAGGGAAAAAAGGCCACCCTGTGAAAATCAGTTATATTTGATTTGCATTTCAAGCGTCTCTGCACATGGGGAAGACTATCTGCTGCAGAGGGACCAGGAGTCTCCAAACAGACGCAAGCCTATTCACCTAAATCACAGACCTTACACCTGGATGTTTAACTGGAACTTTGTGATCAGTGAATGTATCAGTCGTGTTCCTCCCAGCTGTTCTACCCAGGCTGAGAACAACCAGTGAATGCCAGTGACCCATCTTACACTGTATTAAAAAGTTTTCACAACAGCTGCAGTAATAATTTTAATAATATTTTAGCTACCCACAAAGGATACAGTTCTGACAGGTGAAACTATTAAACTGTTGTCATTTTCAAGAGTATTTTTTGTGTATTCTCCATGCAAAAACCTCTGGTATGCACTATGCATCAAGTTAACTAAAAAAAAAACACTAAGAGTGTTTCAAATATCTAATAAGCAGCAGTATGGGGGAACTAAATTATGCATGGTGTACATGAAGGTCTGTAAGGGAAACTACTGTTAACACCCTCCAAACTCTTGTTGTCCAAGAGTGCAGTAAATGGAATCCTCTTAAAAGAAAATGGAGCTGAACTCTAACCTTAAGACATGTACAGAAACAAGTCATTATCTCTGAAACAGAACATTTCACTAACAGGGTAAGCTACCAGCTTATATTACACTCACAGGCAGCTTCAGGATCAGCTCTGTCAGGAGAGACTTCTTGATCAGCATCTTCTTCTCCAAACAACTGGCTATATAATAATTAAGAACAACAACACAACACTAGAATTTCATCGTATGTGGTTAAAGACTGAAATATTTGCTAACAGATACATATCCACTTTAGAATATACATCAGAGTGTCACTTAATACATTGCTGTTTAAATTGATGGGATTCATCACACGTGGACTTAACATTGACAACACAAAAACTCCAATACAAAAACGAATTTAGCAAAACAGTTCAGTATAACTCACTCAATAGTTCAGCTAGCCTTATGTTTTATTTTATGTTGCAGTATTGAAAGCATTGCTTATAACCCTCCAAGATCTCAGCAAACATTCCATCTGTTAATACATGCATTAAACTGTAAAACGTGTTAAGTGCACACAAAGGGGAAGAATCAAGTAACATCAAATTACACTGCTGAGCCAAATAACTTTGCCAGATTTTCTGTGATACTAGAGCAAGGCCTAAGTACTAGCCAACCTTCCATCTTTATATTAGAAGAAAAAAAACAAACAAACAAACCATCCCAAAACCTAGGTCAAAGAACTGGACGTTTTCGCTATAATCTACATTCATTTAAAAAAAATAATTAAAACAGCAAAAAAGTGCGTCCCCACTTTATTTCTCTGTTTGCAGGTTTAGAAATCAGAAAAGTGAACCACAGTAGCTATTTTCTTTTTAAAAAAAAATCACTTACTTGAACAAATACTTAGCCCACACAATGCAATGGATTGGTTCCGATGGCGTATTTCGGATTGTGCAGCCTGGAAAAGTCTTCTGAGTTGGTTTAGGATGACATTCATAACATTCTGTCACTCCCTGGTGAAAAGTGAAATATTTACTTGTCACACTGTGAAGGCTACTGATAGTACATGCTATTACTAGATGAACTGTAACTGTATCTCAAAACACCCAACTCCCTGATGTCTAAAATAGCTAATGATTTAAAGCCACAAGACTAATACACAACCTAACCTTTTTAATAACTGTTACTTGTCCAAGGTAGCCTGCAGTTCCACTCTCGATAAGAGGAACATCAGCAGCCAGACACATCCTGTTCACATGGTTACGGGCAGCTGCAAATCAAGAGGTTTTAAAGAAAAAATTGAATAGTTAGACAAGGGTTTTACTTCTCCAAATGCAAACCAGCCTCCTACACAAACATTCATGCTTAATCCGTCTTATTTCATTATAGAGCACTACACCTATTTCCCAAAGTTCACCTTCCAATGAACACAAAATATATCAACATTATTAAATATAGCAAACTCAACTGAATAAAGTTACATATGTACACACAATATTCATCAGTTCCCATAATGCAGCAACATAGCAGTTAATGTTTACTTTCCAAACACCTATAAAAGCACTAACTACCTCTTCAAGCTTCTAGTGAAGCGCACAAGCATTAGTCAAACTACAGACAGGTTAAGAGAATACTTGTTATTTAACTGAAATTACAGAAGTCCTAAGAGTAGAAAACATTAAAGTTCTGTTTCTATGAACAAGCAACAGTATTTTAATCTCCAATATAAAATCATAATGAAAACTTCACCTCTGTTATCCAGAGCATTCATAACCAATGTAAACTGGCGGAAGAACTCTACGTTATAGTCAGGGCTACAGAAAAAAAAAACAATACTCAAAATGGCACATCAAAGTCGTTGGTTATTATGCCACAACAGAAACCGTACATATGCAAAGGGTGGACTGAAGTTCATGTGATAAATTACACACATTATAAATTTACTACTAGCCTTTAACTGCCCCATTTGTCTTCTGCCTATTTTAAAGCTGGGTGAAAGCATGAATTTTATGCTGCTGGAAAAAAGCTATTGCAATTAGTACTAATTTGACCAATGAAACAGGCAGACAACGAAAAAGTGATTATACTGCTCTGACCTAATGAGTAAATTGGCTGAGCTGTGGTAACTGACCTTAAAAACCATCAGCTGAGGCTAAAACGTGCACACTGTAATTACTGTAGCTCATTAGACTGTTGAGAATTCATTATACTGTGATAGCTCAATCGGTTTTGATCATGCCTCCATACCCTTAGAAGCCAAGACATGAGATCTTAAAATCATGACACTTTAGTATCTTTACATTGCATTTTCCTGATTTAAAGTAGAAGGTGGCAAAGAAGAGAGAGAAAAGGGGAAACAGGATTAACAGTTTTATAGTTTCTGAAGCAGAATGCAGTGAGACAGTGTTTCAGTGGCTAATAGCAGCATCAGAGTTCAAACCTTAATATTACAGAAGATAATTTTTTAAGAAACTGTAAGAAACTGGACAAATACAAATTAAAACACAGAAACCGCTGATGAAAAGCTACCTAATCTACTCATTGGTTATGGATCACAAAGACAGTTTGAACAGTTTGGGGCATATATAAATGACACTCAGTTATCTACACACAAAAGACTTAATTTTTTTAATCACAGACTCAACATTCACATTTATTTTAATCTAATTATTGTCCAAGACATCAGGGCATCCTTACAGTGTGGAAACTTATATTGTAAATGTTGCTAATAAAATGAAAAATAGACACGAACAAATGACTACAGCTTACTACCAGAGCTTAAGAAAACTCATGCAAAATTCACATTTCCACTAAGGTGCGTGGTAATCTCATATTTACAGTTATTTCTTCTCACTGCGCTAGCTTTGTAAAATATCTCAAAGCACACCTTTGTAGCATTTAAAAAACACAGTACTTGCAAATCAAAACACGTAATTAGAGCTTAAAAACAAACATACTTCATGATGCTATCATGGTAAGCTATAATATTAGCTTCTGGGTAAAACTGTAACACGCTTTCCTTGGCAACCTAGAAATAAAAAAACACAGAAACAAAAAAAAAGCCACTTATTATTTCTTCCTTCCTTCTAAAGACAGACTCAATACTAGTTGAGTATCGAGTAAGTTGATTACCTTAAGATTTAAATACTTCTATAACAAAGTGTTGTGGATAGCCATGATCAACCAACCAACATTTACCTACCTCTTTGCAGCAGAAACAAAATTGTGGCATGCTTTTAACACTGTCGATAAAATAATAGAGTAAGATTTGAGCTTTGGCTTTTTTCTCACCTGTGATTTTGATCTTCCAACATGTTTCTTTTGAAACAAAAACTGCCTGTTGAGATTGCTGACGTCGATAGTATCCAAATCAATCTATAAATACACAAGGGAGAGCCATTTGACTTACAGAAATAACAGAAACAACAAACATTAACAGAGTTTGAAGCACAGGCAATTGACCAGAATGCATAAACTTTACAGACCCCTTTTGACTTGCACACAGGTGTTACATCTGCACTATAGCAACTGTAGAGGCACAAGTGATCACCTAATCATCTTCCGGAATCCGTACACTTTAAATAATTCCTAACAATGGAACCATGTGTCAAAATTACAGGCTACTTGACACAAACTTTCTGAAGAAAGAGTCCCTACTAAAAACACATGTGAATTTTGAGATATGTATGCACAGTAGTTAATAGAAAGAATAACTGTTTGTCCTCTTTACTGTAGGATCAATATTTTAGTGAGAATTCATCAGGAGCACAGCATACAAACTCAGAGGAGATACTGCTGAAATTGATCCACATAGGTCTAGTCAGACTCCACACGGGACTGGCCACGCTGAAGGCTGGCTCTGTACCATCCTTCCCCAATGTCCAAGAAAGGCTACTCAGCAAACTAATTAGTACTTCTACTCTATATTTGAACATGGCTTTGAGGAACTGAATCAGTAAACAGAGGGTTGCATTGTCATCCAATTCATACACTGCAGGGCAAAAGCTTTTACTTTTTGTCACCAGGACTAACTGCTTAAATGCATATTAAAAATTATGAAGTCTACTTACACAAAAAAGTTCCAGTCACACAATCAAGATGTTTAAAAATATATACCACAAAACACCTGTGATGTACAACCTCAAAAGATGCCATGACTGTAATTCGCCAACAGCCATGTTTCTATTTATTAATATATACACATGAACATCGTAATTTCAAATATCTTTATCTCCTGCCTCAAGATTTAATTAGAACTCTGAGAAAATTTGTTTCTACCTTTGTTGCCACTACTCTTCCTTTAATTAAATGGATTCTCTGATAACTGCTCTTTTAGAAGTCCTTTCCTGTCCCTAACTATTTTTAACTAGGAGGGAAGGGAGACAATTTTTCTGAGCCTCAGAGATATTTCTCCCAAATTCCTATAGATAATGCTGACATACTCAACATAGTAACACTTTCAGCTAGATGGAGAGTACTATCAGACTGACCGTGCAGCATGTTGTCTAAACATGACTTACTGAGGGTGTTCTCACACATTTTTAATTTTATTTCCTGAATAACAAAAAAAGTACATCACACACTTGCCATTGAAGATCCTTCGCATGTGAGATCCAAGCTCCAAGATCAAACTTTTTTTTTCTGAAGGGAATATCTTTAATTTAAGGATTAACTTTTAATATACTAAGAATTGTAATAGCTAGAGTTTTAGTTAACACTAAATAAAAGCACCTGTGGATATAGAACAAACAGAAAAAACACAATGTTCTAGAAATGTATTGTAAAGCAGAGACTATTAATCTTTACTACCTGTACTATCCTAGTAACTACGCATGGTCTTGTATCTTTTAATGAAAATGGTATTTGCATGAAAACATGTTTCTACCTCCTTTCCTTTCTCATAACGACATACTCGGAGAGCTTGCTTAGAGCAAACCAAAAAGCTGGGAACCTCAAGTGAAAATGATCAAGTGCATAATTCTGTTAAAACTTCCACTACCCATGAAGCTCTAGTATTTTAACTGGAGGTAAAAGTGACATAAACTACAACTGAAAACAGTACCACCAAGACCAAAAGAAGCAAAGGAACTTTTTCTCCAAAGAGAATACTTGAGACCGTTAGGCCTCAAAAGAAGCTTCAACCTAGCTAAGAATGACCAGAATTTAACAGTTCTCTTGTTAAAGTAACTTTTACACTGCTCCTGTTTTTGCAAGTTAGAAGGGAAGGCCTCAGAACCTCCTAAGAATACATATTCATGTTCGTAAGTCAGACTTGGATTTCAAGTAACTTGATTTCGTTCCTCATTCATGAGGACAATGGCACTACCTTTCAACAAAGTGTATTTAATGAAATCACACATTTGTGAGTTGTCTGGTATTCAAGACTACTAGATTTCTTTTTAGTATCCATATTTTGTTTTAAAATATATTTCCCAACTTACAGAAATAAAAGGCATTTTCAGGTGTTCAAGTTTGTTAGTATTTAATAACCAGTGAAAACCCTCAACAATATCAAATATTGACAAAAGCAATTTATTCTCCTAACAGCAAAATTCCTCTTTGCATAGTACTTCTCTTTCTGCTCACGCTTTGTCTTTTGCCCACCTGCTCCGTATGTTATCAAAATGTTATTGCCTTGCATAAAACATTGCCTATGATATTTTTAAATGAAGATGGCCCTGATCCAACATGTACTTAAGTTAATGGAGTCCAACCAAGTTGGCCTTGAAAAACAATACAAAAACGTCAAACTATAGTAAGTAAAACAATAAGCATACCCCAATGAGATTTATGCCTAATGACTAACTGGAAATTCAGGAGATATTAAACTCTATTAGAATGGACTGCAGGAGTACCCAAATGACATAGTAAGGTAGGAAAAAAAAGGGGAGGGTGGGAGGGGGAGACAGTGCAGAAAATGCAGGCTTCCACTCCTCAGCGTTTATTTCACCAGCACAGCGTTAAAAGTGGACAGGCTCTCTGGGGCAGACTCAAATCAAAGGGACAACTTGGAATTACAATTAAGCACATCTCACAGGTTTTAAAAAGTATTTCAGTAGAAAGGCCTGAGTTGTATGAACAACAAGGCAAACCAGTAGCTGTACTTTTCTACAAGCTGATATAATTTTAGATATAAACTGTTTCTAATACGCTTTGCTCAACACGACTGACTGTAAATATAAACTTCTTGCAACTTGTCATACAGAACTCTCAGGAGTGACTCCAGGCCAGGCACACACGGGCAAAAATGTATTCAAGGAAACAGACCTGTGCTCTAGCTGGATTTATACTCCTGTGATTTCTTAAAACGATATACTTTTCACAACTACAACAAGAAATTAGTGCAGGTCTGTAAACTAGGTAATCAGAGTTCTGATAAGGGTATTTCTCACTATACCCTCTCAATTCTGCCCTTCCTATACACACTCAGAGATCAGTATCAGGAAGCAAAAGTGAAAGCAACAGCCCGCGGGAAGCTATCCCGCCCGGGCTTCTAAGACTGACAGTTTTACAACTCGGTATCTAAAAATACAGTTCACCTCCCACATATTTCGTTGTTCGCTGCAGTCCGTCACCGGACCATTATCCACAGTGTCAGCAAAGGCGGCACGAGGCAAAACTAAGACTTTGTAACAAGCAACCGCCGGGCAGCAAACATGGCACACCGCTGTTTCCCGGGCGACTTCACCCACGGGCCCCCAGCGAGGCGCACCCGCCCTTCCGCCGAGCGACGGCGGGA
>VWZZ01002235.1:1176306-1206783 GCA_013399095.1 Psophia crepitans | reverse complement strand
GGCCGCCGCCCGCCGGACCACGGCCGGAGCGGCCCCGCAGGCCGCGGCGGTGTCATTTCCGCTCATTAAAACTAGAGGCGATTCGGTGTTGCTGTGGTGTGTAGGCAGGCGCGTGCGAACTTTCCCCTTCGAGCAAAGCCCGTCCAGCTCCTGGAATTCCCTTCCAGTGGCTCGCCTGCAGCACTGCCCGCGGGAGGGGCGGGAGGCAGCGGGCTGTACCCGGCTGCGCGGCCCGTTTGGTGCCCTCCCCGCTTAGGAAGTCACCCTGAGGTCACCGGAGCTCCGCGGGAGCAGCGTCCCACAGCTCATGGTAAAGGAGGTCCCGGAGGAGCGCGACTCCAGTCCTAGGATACTGAAACTTCGTGTTTTACTAGAAATGTTTTTATCTTAACGGTTTAAATACAAGTGATGAGTAAACATGGTGTAGCCAACCCGGGTATCTGCCAGGAAGGGCTTTCCGAGTACAAAGCCGATGGCATCTGCGCGATCTGCTTTTGCAAAATCTGGTTTCGAACATGTAGTGGAACTCGTTTGATGATGAAATTCGTAATATCGCACCGGGTTATCTAATAGATGAATAAAGCAAGTAATCAAAACTCAGAGCTGGTGCCTCAGGGTTACTTGCTAAAGCTCCGCTTGGCAGCGAGAGGTCTGTAGGAGCTCAGAGGGGAATTGCGTTGATGACTGCTCAGGTACTGCCAGTCAGCAGTGCCTGCTGTTTGCCATAGGTGGGAATCACTCACATAAACAAAAGGAAATTTGAATAATCTTACTGTGAGTTTTCACTCAATTATCTCAAGCTCATGGCTCCGTTCCCTCTGGGATCTGTTGTTCTCAGAAACATGCAGCATCTCCTGGAGCTTCAGAACCTGAACCTCAAGGACCTGGAACGGATGGACTCTGTGCAGAGCCTGAACCTCAGCATAATGCTGCCCCCTCCCACGTCTGCACGCATTTCAGGGACATCACAGTACCGGGGGAATTCTGCTGCAGTGTCTGTATCCAAGAAAATGAGGGGGAAACAAAGCAGGGACTAGTGCAAGTCTGAGGTACCAACCCTCCCTAGATAAAAGTCAATTAGCACATTAATATTGCCTCTTACTGTGAAAGACTGTGCTCTTTAATGCTTGAATGCTATGTTTTTGTCCAATCCATGTTCAAAATGAGGATATTTGAGCACCCGCAGAATAAAAAGAATGTTTTCTGTGAGCTTCTATGCTCCTGAATAGTTGTTAAATAAACATATAAATAAAGACCATTATATGCATCTTAGAGTTGGAAGCAGAATTCATGATTTGTTACTCCTGTTACGTACAGGACAGCATTGATTCTTTTCTCAGCTAGTAGCAGTGATGGGTTTTTAGGGAAAAATACACTGTCCACAACTGCATCAATAAAGAGAGGATGCTACAGAAAAAAAGTACCTATTTGTTATTTACATATTGGTTTTTCCTGGAAAGATACTTTAGCTTTTTTACTATTGACCTAAAGAAATCACCCATTTTTAGTTATAATATATGATGTAACTAAGTTTCAAGCCTTGTTCTGAGTTTCTCTTACATGATTTTAGGACTGCACAAGAATTTAATACTAAATGCACAAGACAGAGAGAGACTTGTCAACCAGTGTCTAACTCCAGCTTCTTAGGGCTGGATGAGTAACAGGGCCAAAATAAGCTTATGTGGTAATACTGGAAAAGAATGGATGTGGCACAGTGATACTGAAAAACTGGTTATGGCAACAGATAAAACAGCTACTAACAAAAGGTCAGGTTTGCAAAAAGAAGAGCTTTCTCAATGACTGTACTGCCTAGAAAGGTTTCTTTATTACTTCCTTCAGTGTGCAGTTCTTCCTTCTCGCACACTGTCTTAAAAATCAACCAGCTGTTAGGAAGTGCCTTGCTGATGACACCAAGAACGGCGCAAAGGTGGCCCGTTCTACTTTTGCAATTTTAACTTTCCTGTCTGGTATTTGTGAGCCTGCCTGGTTCATACCCATTCCCAAGGAAAAAGCAGCCCTCATTGCTTACATTCCTGTGATGAATGCATTTCTACCCTGAAGTGCCTACGAACACACCGCAAACAGGACAGGGAACGTTCCTGTTCAGATTCTTCAGGTGCAGTGTTATTGTTCAAGTGCACTGTTGTGAAGGCCTGCAAAAGCCAAGCAAGTGTCATACAATGGTTTTGCTTCAAGCTGTCTCAGTCTTAGAGGATTTATTCTGTCCTACAAAATAAAGTACAGCACTAGCTACCATTTTTAAACTTGTGTTTACAATCCCTTTTTGCTGTTTTTTCTCTTAAGCGTTGAACCACTGCAGCTGAATCAGGTTTTTCACAGCCAGCGTAGTTGCAATTCTTTGCAATCAGCGTGACAAAAGACTGATAATTTTCTTATATTACTACGCTACTTACTCCTCCCTGGGCAGAACTTTCTTCAGCAACTGAGTCACGGTGAACAGTCATCAGCTACACTGTGCTGGGAATGCAAAGTGATTTTGCAGAAGTCCAATTCCTTCCATCACAGCTGAAGGCTGGAGTCATGTTTCATGTAAGAGCTGTGACATAAATAAGTTACAACAGCATGCACAATACCGAGTATTGGCAAGTTTGAACAAAGCGGTATCGTAAATGGGTGTGCAAATGGATTTTTTTCACAGAAAGCATCAATGTGTGGGAAGCTACATTAAAAGGTCAGTAATAATGTTGAATACCACTAAAATACTAAAATGTGGAACAATATACATTTTAAAATTACATACTTTGGCTTGTTCTTCAGGATGATCAGTTATCAGAATTCTGCCTACAACAGAGATAGCCGTATGGAACAAACCCTTTGCCCGGGGAGACCTGAGAAGCAGGAATGGCACACAACGAACACACTTAGGCACCAACTTAGAAAGGCACTTACAGAAACTGTGTATAATTAGTAGATTTTTAAAAAAGATTAAGTGTTCTATTGACAGAATGTGAAAAACAGAACAGTAGCAGCAGTTCTTGCTGAATATTATCAGCTAAATATACTGCTAAGAATTTCTTCAAATATAGGTGCACAGTGCATACATTTGTATTTAATGGGCATGTACTGTTACCTTGAGCTGAACTGGGTATCTATACCATGTGACCATTAATATTAAAGATATAAAATAAAATGTGGTTTGGAGCATAATAAAGGTAAACTTTACTTAAAAGTAAACTGTGTGTTGTGGCCCTACTATTATTGCTTTATCAAATTTATATTTGGGATTTTAAATTAGACAGATGGATGTAACGCTTCTTCTCACGCAGTCAGAAGCTACTTCCGTACCATATGTGCCCAATAAAATAACAGGCCTCACTTTTCCACAGAAGTTATACCTATGATTTTGCATTCACAAACACATGGAATTTTATCTGTTTTATTTAGGATAATGATTTTTGTCAACCTACAAGGATAGAAACACTAATTCGACAAACAAGCCAATGATGGACTTAAAGACTACTTCAGATCAAAACAAGGGAAGGAATAAAATGCCCAGTGTGGCCCCTAAGCTGCATTAAGCAATATGTGACTGAACTAACAGTATGGTTGAACGCTGTTGCTAGAATTAGCTGTTACTTAATTATGGCTTTTTGCAAGTAATGGTAACAACTAGTGTTTTTGGCGTGTTATGGAAATAAAATGCCCAAAAGGGGATAGCCACGCAGAGGCTCAGTATTGATCACACTGCTCGAGGTCCACCAATGTGTAAAAGCCAAGTTCACCAAGTGAACCCAGAGGTGAGGAGGAAGAAGAAGATATCCTCAAGAAATCAACACCTGCAGGCAGGAACCTGGGCTGCCAGTGTGTGACTCTGACAGCCCCTCCCGGGAAGAGTAGCCAGAAACTGTAGGATGCTGCGGCAGGTGAGGAGGTGAGCTCAACACCATGTAAGGGGGTAGTTAGAGCTAATTTATTGCTGTTTGTTTATATTGTTATAAGTAAAGTTCTTATAGATTCTTGGATGCTTACATTGTATTTTCCTTTGTGCCTGGCAAGCATATCG
The DNA here is from genome assembly GCA_013399095.1 of Psophia crepitans. NCBI lineage: Eukaryota > Metazoa > Chordata > Aves > Gruiformes > Psophiidae > Psophia > Psophia crepitans. Next base: position 1,202,759 of record VWZZ01002235.1, on the reverse strand, counting down.
TGCTTGTCATGTAACTTTGCAAAAAAAGCCACTCCACTCTTTATGTGCCCTGATGCATTCCAGATCTGCCAAAAATGTGGTCACAGCTGCTAGTGGCCTTGAAAGGAAGAAGACTGGGGTGCACGCTTTTCACATCAGCAGGTCTTCCCTTTGTGGGCCCATGGACAAGGACAATGCTGAGCTAACAACATGCAGTGAACAACGTTATACTTTGCTCTCCCCTCTGTCTGAGTGGGTGTCTGTCCTGCCAGCAATGCTTCCTCCCTCCAGCCAGTGAATTGTGAATTCTTTGCCAGGAAGGGTTGAAGAAGAGATAATCACACCACAGAACAGTCTGTGAAAACCCTGGTGCCTTGAAACTCGAGTACTGCAAAGAAAGCTGGAAAATTCCTATCTGAAACTCTTTAGGTTGAAGAAAGAAAGTGGGCACATTTCTGGCTTATTAGGTGTGATTTAACCTCTTGGAATTAGCCTGTATCAGTTAAGTGAAAGAAAAGGAAGTTCCAAAAAATCAAAAGCAAAGTTTATTTGTAACAGTTTACAAACCAAGAAAACAAGAAGACAATTTCTGTCTTCATTTGTGAGATGTCAGGCCCACCTCACAGATGTTTTTTGATGCACGCTCTGCTCCCTACAAGCTATTTCCAATTAAAGAAAGTAGAAAGAGGCTACAAGAATGACAACTGACCATTCTTGTGTGAAAGAAGAGGGGAATAAACATATACCATATGTTGACACGTGCTATATTCTGTATAGATAATTTCTTACAGATTTCAATATATTTGCCAATTTCCCCCTCGTTCCCCCTTCTCACAGGAGTATTATTGAGTTTTGATATCCACTGACTAGATACCATGGTCTTTTTGAGCCTGAAAGATTGTGGGGTTTTTTTCTGCTTACTTCATTTAATAGTGATTTTTATTCCCACAAACATTCCAAATTTCCCTTGGTTCTCTCCTTTCACTGTGATCATGACAACAGATTACATAATAGTGAGTTAGAAGGTTAGTATTTAACTCTAGACCCTAACAAACTGATTTCGTTTGACTTCAGGTTTTGAAAGCAAACTGTACCCTCCACAACTCTTACAGATCTGTGTGTTCTTTCCTTTCATTCATCATTTCTTTTGTGAGCTGTGTCCAAAACTCCATTTTATGTTCTTTCAATTTCTTTGATGCCTTTTGCATTAGATCTATTTCCAGGTATCTTTCATCCAGATCATACTGAGGCCAATGGACCAAGCCTTCTCCGTTGGGATTTCTGGAAATAATATAATGAAAAGTTAGCTTCCCATTTGCCTAACCATTATTCTCTGGCTGCTCAGGCTGAGAGCATTTCAGAAAACTAACATGAGCTCAGATTATGTGATTCTAGTACCTCAATAGTTGGATGGGTTTTACCAAAATGCTCATGAGTGGAAGAGCAAACAATTAATAATTGCCATTACTTTTGAATCTAAGACTCTATTGCTCTTGGATTATTTTTTTCTTTTTTTGGTCTGCAGGTCCATTTAAAAGGTTTTTCTTGCAAACATTAAGAATAGAAATAATTTGCCTCAATATTGATCTTAAATTCTGCCAAATTTGTAGGAACCCCCATATAAGTATTGTGATTTTGTTTCAGGCAGCACAGCTGAAACTTGACCTGTAATTAGCATTGATTCTCACCCATTTCTAGCAAAGTTGGTCCAGTATCTCATAACAGTTCTGCTAAGTTTACTTTCTTCTTCTGTAGCATGCCCTGCAAAGTGAGAGATGAAACAGCAACCTTAAAAACTAAATAATCAAAAAAGTAGCAGCTACATAATTTCCAACAGAGTGTAATCAGTTTTACTTGTTACTCTGACCTACGGGATTTTTACCTGAGTGGAGCTCAAGGAGAGAACTGCAGATGAATGATTATGTTAAAAGAAAATGCTTATGTTGATTTCAATGTTTCTAAGAGAGAAAGTCTATTCTAAAAGCTCTCCAGTAAGTAAAATTAGTAATAATGATGTTTTAAAAGGAATTTTTTAGTAAGCATGGATACATCACCTGCTAAGAATGGCTTTCCAAAGACAAAGGCGATCTCATCTGCATGATCTGCTTTTACAAACTCTGGTACAACACCTGTTGCTGAACTTGGTCGATGTTGAAATTCATAAAAGTAGACTGGGTTGCCAGCATCTAGGAGAAAATATACACAAGACTGTTAGTTTGCAAGCTGAAAATACCTGCCTCCACTCCAGGATGGAATTCTACATTTCTTCTAATAGGTGCTGAATTAGAGACTCACCTCTATGGTATCTAGCCACTTCAATGGCTGAAAGAACAAACAAAGGGTCTCCTATTGCATCAAGGAGGCCATCTCGCACCTGAGCACGGTTTTCTGCGTTCCCTATGTATTCATTGTATATTCGATCCACAGCTTCAGAAGTAAGACCCTGAAATGACCAACAAAAAGACTTCTTATAATCATGATGAATATTATAAAGAGTAACAGCACTAACTGAGTGTGCCATCTGCATGTTTGGCTAAACCCCAAACATTACCTTTTTCCACAGAAAAATCCTCAGCTGTGCCAGCGTGTGGCTCAGAGCTCAGAACTAGGAATTGCACTGCTACCAGATACAGATGTTCTCAGGGAAGAGAGGTTTGCAGTATCTAAAGATCACACATCTTTACAGTGATGCTGATAAATAGATATGGTAGTCTGCTCTCCCTTCTGTGGAAATAACCCTCCTGAGAGAAAAGAAATCCTGTTGGATTTCAAACATTCATTTATTGTTGTAAATGGCCATCATTTACTCCCTTTCAGAATAAGCCTTGGCTCTGTCTTTCCAAGTTCATGATGGATGTCTGTGACACTGAATGATCCATTGCAAGTACTGGCCATGTTTATAAAGTTCTTAATTCTTACCTATTAATCTACATTTTCCTACATTTAGTAGTTTCAGAAGAGCACAAAGGAACCAGAAGGCTAAGAAGTCTGTAAATTACAGGGAAGAAAAAATTCAAAATGCCTAAACACAGGTGTCTCAGTGCCATTTTGAACATCTCAGGTCATTCTTTCTAGTCTCCAGCTACTACTTCAGAAGTGTGTTCTATAGGCCTTGCATCATACCTGCTGGTACCACACGTGTCTTGGATAACCTAGGGTATCTAAAATGTCACAAGAGATCTATGTTTAGGTACCTGAATCACTCCTGGATTTCCATAGAACTCCTTTTATAAAAGAGGGGCATTTAGGATAGAAATTTAAAGTGTATTTTCAATCACTAGTGGCAACAGGAATACACCATGTCTGCTGCCCATTACTGCCCCATAGTGGGAAGCTGTCAAACAGAACAAAGTTTGCCTCTAAAATATACCTGTCCAGGAGTACCAACATAGAAGCAGACCAGTGAAGAAGCAGCACTGGGTTATTCCAAAAATGGTCTCTTACCTTAAGTGATAATGGTAAGGAGCTCTGTAAAACTTGACGTGCAACATCTTCATCCAGACCATCTGTGTAGGGAGGAAATTTCATTGTCTGCATGACACAGAGAATCATACATATTAGAAAATCTTGTATTAACAAAATGATACCTAAGTAATGGCATTATAAGTCTCTTACCATAGGAAGTACCCATCCAAATTCACAGTTATTTACTCCTATTATATATGGGACTGCACTAATCATTTTTTCTGACAATAATTGCCGGGGACTCTTTGGAAAAAATACACCATCTGCTGTTGCACTGATGAACAGGGCAGGCTGTAAGGAAAAAAATAGAGAAAGAGAGAGAAAGCTTCATTAATACACAAATTCTGCTTCTAGAAGAAAAATTCAGATTTTTACTGTAGTTCCAAAGAAAAACGAATTAAGTGCCAAGTGAAAATATAAGAAATAATAGTATTCAAGCCATCTCTAAATTTTCTCTGACAGATTTTCTGCACTAGACAGAATATTCTGTGAAGATTAGCATTACATTTTTAATGTTTGTGAAGCATAACTCTCTTCTTAGTTACTTTAATCCTATTATGGATGTGTGGAGCAGTAGTGGAAAAACTAACTTCTGTGGTAAAACTGCAAAGGAACATGAAAGCCAGCACTGTGATAAGAAATGTTAAGTAGGGCATAATGTATTCTATTAATTAATTTTCAGATTCTCCAGGAGAAACTGTGACATTTCATACACTCTTTTCCTTCCCCTAAGTACAGTATGACAGCAAAACACAAGTAGCTTAAAGTCTGTGCAGAATGAAAGGGAAGTAACCTGTTCACATTTCTCAGGTGAGGTATAGCATATCTGCAGTGTTGTCAAATCCTGAAAAGGTCAAGAAAGTCAGATGTTACATTACATCAAATTCTCCTAATATTACAACAAATAGCACACTCTGTTATTTGAAATGTGATTTAAATACAAGTAGTATAATTTCACCTACCATTTTTAGTGTTATCTGTACAATCTCTTCTTCTGTTTTTTTTCTTAAGCATTCAACTACTGCAGCTGAACTGGATTTTTCACAGCCAGAGGCTGTAGCAATTTTCTGCAATCAATAAAAACAAACAGTCACTTTTTCATATACTTCCCACAGAAGGCTGTATGTGCCACTGAGCCTGAGAGCCCAGCAGAGGGAAGTCTAAACTTCTGCACAAGGATCATTGAAGCCAGACATGTTCCAGCTGCAGGGAAAGACAATAGGAAGCCCTCATAACTCTTCACACTCTGGACTGAGCAGAAGAACCAAACATACTCCTCCAAAATATTTTGATACAGAAATAGACCAAGATAGTCATTCGGGTAAATAACATGCTGGGCTGAGAAGGCATGATGATGTAAAGGAGTGATGCACAGCCACAGTACAATGATGTAGATAGTATCAATGAGCCCATTATACCATTCTTGATGATGTCTTTTTGGGTGGAGTAACAGCTGTTATTAGCAAGACAGAGCTTATTATAATGTTGCTTCTTTTATATCACAAATTATCAAATCTAGGTTTCTGGAAGTTGTTTCTTGTAGTTGAAAAAAATTAGGTTGATGTCAGCTCTTCTTTTCAAATATAAACTTGAATAAAGTCTCATTTCTTCGCACATGACAGGAATCAAACAGGAGGGGAAGAGAAGAGTATTCAAAATCTGGTGCCATTTTCCAGCCAAAAAATTACAGCTCAACTTTTCTTGAAGACAGTGCATGGTATAGTATTCCTTTATATTTCATACTTCTTCCCTGCAGTTCTCTCTTTGCTTCCCTAGTCTTGCCTTCACTCAGACGTATGTGGATATTTGGGAATTTGGAAAGTAAAACATGATTAAACATGTACTATTTGCACACAGACATACTGTCTTTAATGACTGTGGTTGTAGTTTCACAAGAAAAAAAAATCTGTACATTTTTTAATAAATAGCTTAAGATATGCAAAAGTATCTGGAAAAATAATTAAAATTACCACAAAATACCCACTTGTGCTTCCTCCTCAGGCTGGTCAGTGAACAAAACCCTGATTGCAGTACCACTCTCTGAAATGGCCTTATGGAACAAGCCCTTCGCCAGGGGAGATAAGATCTGGAAAAAAGCAAGAACAAGCATTACAAGCATGACAAACATTATGTTCTGACCACTGGCTTAGAATTTCAATATCAGGAATTACCATTTGAAACATTTTGAAAACAAATGTCATAAGACTCTCATAGTTCAGCTATGCAAAGGGCTTTGGCAGCACTGCCAGGGATAAGGAGTTCATGCCTGCCTCTTGCCCTCCCATAGCAACTTGCTTCCACGCTTTCATAGAACTACACTGCAAGTCAGACATGGATCGAATGTAACTGTGTCCACAACAGTCTGGCTGTGCCACAGAAGGGGAATAAAGAGGGCAGGAGCTCAGGAAACAGGAATTTTTATCACATGTATCACTGAACCCTGGTTTCACTGTGTGATCTGTACCAAATTGTGAGAGAGTGGCAAAGAACCTCTTAGCCAATGTGTTCAGTGTTGATGTAAAAATTTTACATCATCACTGGGTCACAAAACGCACGTGTAGTTCAGCTGTCACAACTATTTGCCTCGGTTACTTTGCACAAGTGACTGTCAAAGCAAACAGGAAATGGGCAATACATAATTTTAAAAGACTTTTCTCAGAATGATAAATTTTGGGGATTTTGGCACTGCAAAAAAACCCCTCCAGAATTTAATTTAGTAGATGAGAAATAACATTTTGGGTCTGAACTACAAGATTTGGGTATGAAAAGAACATTTTCATCAATCAGAAGCTGTATTAATATTACATTGCTTTATAGACCAAGGTGATGTGTCATTTACTATAAAACTATCCCTTTTCTCTCACTGACTTTTCAGGCAGGTACTAAAAATGAATCTGGATGGTGGTTTCCTCTCCCCCTAAAATACAAAGTTGCTGTGAACTTACAAGAGCAGAAACACTGATTCCTCCTGCAGATTCTCCAACAATAGTGACAGATCCTGGATCTCCTCCAAAATGTACGATATTTTCCTGAATCCACTGAAGAGCTGCTACTTGATCCAAATATCCCCAGTTACCTCGGGCATGCTTATCACCAGTGCTGCAGAGAAATAATAGATTTGTTTAAACTGCTCAATGCAAGAAAAAAGGAAGAGAAAAAACACAGTCTCTAGTACAAGAAATCATCTGCCATTCTCTACACTGAGCTTCTTGACACAACTGAAAAATGGCTCAGAAAGCATTGAGATTAGAGTATCAATCAAAGAAGAACAGACTTGAAAGCTGACTTGGAGCATGTAACTTGTTCCCAACTGTTGCATATGTAGTTAAGAAACATATAGTTTATTTCCATAAGCAGGTAATCTGCATATCTCTTCACAGAGGCTTTGCACACATGATTTTGGAAATCACTTAGCAAAAAGTGAGATAACATGTCTTACCTAAAGTATCCAACAATACCTAGTCTGTACTGAATTGTTACAACCACCACATTGTCAAAGGCTGCTAATGCTGAACCATCGTATGATGAAGCGGCTCCAAAAACTAATCCACCTCCATGGATCCATACAAAGACCTGCAAAGACAAAACCAGAAACAACCCATCACAGATAAGAGCTCCTAGTGATAAAAACCTAAATATAAACCAAAATACAATATTTTTTTCTGTTTCACTCCTGACTCTTCCAGATTACATTTCACAAACCGTCAAGTCTTTCAAATACGAGGCCTGCAGTCTTACAAAATGGCATTGATTTTATTAAATACATTATGCCAGTGCCCCGTGACTTTTCACAGATTATTTAGAGGAAATCAAACATTACCTAGCTGTCAACAAAATTTTATTCCTAAAATAGGATTTTGTGTATCTTTTACACCTCAACATGTATTTACTGGGGCAAAGCATGTAACTTGATCATCATCACAAAACTGCACCTGTAAGTTTGCATATAGTACAGGTTGTAGGTTTGCTGTAAAATAATTTTGCTAGAGGCTTTATAATGATTTTACTTACAGGCAGCTTCTCCTGTGTTTCTGTAGAAACGGGTGTATACACATTTAGGTATAAGCAATCTTCAGACATTTGGAGAAGAACTTTTTCTTTTCTATTAGTAATAAGGTCTGAAAAAACCTGTCCTTGTACTTTATCCTGTAGACACCTGGATAAATGAAAAAATAAAAAGCAATAGAAATAATTGAAACCTGAAAGCTATGAAACGTAGCTTTTTTTTATCTTTCACAACAAAGTGCAAACCAGAAACCAGTCTCTAGTACATTTCTGATTGTTGGCAACATAAAACATTTTTTTCACTTTAAATATACTTTCTTCCTTTGACCTGGCATTAAGGAGATCTGCAAAACGGAGCCACAGTCTACAGCAGCAGACAGTGACATGCAGATATAGTTTTGCATGTTTCAAAATATTACAGAAATACACCTGCAAATGCATACAGCTGTAAATCACTCCAATGAAAATGCAAATTAATTATTTTACATCTTCAATAGCTTTTTATATTGAAATGGCAGGTATTCGGCTTGAGGCACTAAACAAGGGCAGTAGTACAAATGGAGTAAGGCATTTACAATATAGGCTAGAATTAGCCTGCATTTCTTAGGTGGCATGTGACTCACTTGGCATCTTTTTCATCTAATATTTTATTCCAACATTTTCTCAGCTTCTTTCTGTTTCTGGTCCAAAGCTACACAGTTTATAAACATTCCTAAGTAATGGCCAAATGCTTCCAAAACAGAACATTATTGGCAAGTGCTCATCAATACTAGTTCATCACTGATGCCCATTAGATAACAGTTTTTATTAAAAAAGCTGTCTTTAGAAATGCATTCATTGTAATAGTTGCAGGTGGTAATGAGATGGCACCAAGGAATTTATCTTTGTGGCTTTTGAGTACCTTATACCTAAGTGCACTGGAACTGCATATAATACAAAATTACTAAAAAGATCAATGGTTTTGTCAGTCTTACATTGGTGGGTAGGAAGTGGCATCTCTGACACCTTCCCATGGCTTAGGTGGTTGGGGTTCAGAAAACCTCAGTGGTCCAACTGGAGGCTTAGCAAAAGGAAGACCGAGAAAGATGTTTACACTCCTCTCAGCTGCATCTACTTTGAATTTGTACCCTCGGACCATCCCGTATTTGGTCACCACTTCTGGTTGCTCTGCATTTTGTCCTGGGAGATGGGAGCACAAAATCATAAATGGTCTGATTGTAAGTATTTGCCAGATTTCTAAGAGCTTCAGCTACTTCAACATACTCCTTTTTTTTTTTTTTGCTTAAACAATTCATTTTCACACATAAGGCTGCAGCAAAGTCTCATCATCAGTATAGCTGACAGTATTTTAGCCTACATTCTGATTGGTTTGTATATAATCTCCCTCAATTACATCATATGCATTGTCTTACTACCCACACGCTTGAGTAATTGCATGTAGATCTTAATCCTTTTTGATCTAGGTTGTTAGTTAAAAGTCCAATAGATTGCACTCATTTTGTTAGTTAAAAGTCCAATAGATTGCACCCATGAAGAAAAGGCATTTCCTTTTTAAAAAAAGACCTGTGAATACACAAAATATATTCCAGACCCTTGAGAGCATATACAGCCAAAAGCAAGAGCTTATAACATACCTGAAAATAGGCTGGCATATACAAATGCCGTTAACATTAAGGTAAGATTCATTTTGAGATCGGTGTGAAAGTTCTCAACACCAAATTACAAATGTGGTACAGCAGTCTGCCTCAGCAGACAAGAATTTGGGACAGGAATTTGATTTCTCTATTTGCAAAAAAGGAAAATAAGACAAATGACTGAAAACAGATCACAAAAAGAAATTAAGAACTATTTGCTATTCAGACTTAATTTCTATGCAGCATGGCTGGGTGCCCACCTCCTCTGATAAAGCCAGGGTTCCCCTGGGTAAGCAAGCTGCACCTGTGCTCTATTTCCTCACAGAAAGCAATAGGTACAAACTGTTCTGAAGCTTACCAGTAGCTACAAGCGCTGTGACGCCAACGGTGAGAATCAAGGACAGCAGCAACGCGTCTTTTCCAGTTGCCATTTTGCAAGCTAGTCACATATTTACCCTCTCAGGGGGTTGCCTTATATACTCTGTTAGTGTACCTGTTACGCAAGGCAAACACTGATTAGGAAAAGCAATACGCAAGTTGCGAGCCAACCTAGCTGTGTGTCCTGCTTGCAAGCCAGTCCTCCGAGGGGAGTGCAGGGCAGCTCAGCTGTGTATGGCAACAGGGAGACCTCCTGCCTTGCACAGTGGCCCCACAAGTTTCATACTGGCTCCTTACTGCTCCTTGTAAATCTTATTCACAAAACCTCAGGTATCAATTAGGTGTTTTAAAATGCTTTGAAACCAGTCTTCCATTGCACCAGGAAATTTGTCCTGCTGCTGTATACACTACCACCTTTCACAATGAAGTTCAGATTTCCTCACTACATAGTGAAGACACCAGGAAGGAGACTACACTTTTACTTTATTATGTTTACTTCATTTTGGTATTAATATCTCAATGTAAGGAACACATCGTATAGCCACAAAAAGCAAAATCCAAAGCAATATTCCTGAAAAACGTGCTTTTGCCGAAGTAAAAGTCGAGGCATTTTTATTCTCACAAAAGAGGTTGTTTTTTTTTTTTTTACGAAAACAATACTAGAAAAATCTTACCTTTTCCTGCAGGGTGGAGACTTCACTCTTCAGTCCTTAGTGTTCAGGGGTGTTTGTTTGATATCTAATAGCATTTTGCAACACTAAAGTGATGATTTCTCAATGTTTGTAGTGTGGGAACAATATTAAAGGATTTGGGTGGTAACTACACAGTTAATGCCTCTGAAAAGTCAGGAGGGTTTATGGACTTCTGCATGAGCTCAAATCTATCATTGGAGCATGATGTGAGAAAGAGGGAAGAGAAAGCTGAATAGAAATGAGATTTTCTGCCAATGTTAACTAAGAGGTTGTGTTAGTTTTATGTAAGCTTTGGGCTCAGCATTTTTTTCTTTATTTCCCTTTTCCCAAGGCTCACTAGCTCTTGCTCCAGAAAGGCTGTTTCGCATTTTTATATCACGAGAATTCTCAATTATCAGAGACAGCATTTCTATAGATTAATTTACTCCTTTGTTTTCAGCTAAGTGGGCCATAAAGAGCCACAGCCATTAAAGTAGTTCAGCACGTAGATTATGCACCTAGTAGTCCTGTGTACTATTGCTCTGCTTGTATACTTTACTCCAAATCTTCCTAAGTGTATGTGCACAGGTGTGATTTACAACTCTTGTGGGTAAATTTGGGTCTACTTTAAACTGGAGTACTTAGAGAGGAAACTGTTGGCAGGTAGCTTCAGATGTACACGTTCAGTGCATGCTGAATACCTTCAGCATTTACTGTTAATCCAGAGAGTCCTGCCTTCTATACGGAGCTCTGTGCTGCAGCAGCTACGCTGTTAAGAATGCCAGTGCTGTGCTAGTGGGCATGGCAGCTGGTTTTGAGAGTATGGTTAGTGCACAGTATACACTGGCAAATGGGATAACACTGTAAATTTGAGCTTCTAAGAAAATAATCTGGACAGAATTTTTATAGCTGTATAGATGTTTGCTGGGAGACTTTTTTCAGAGACAAATATCACATTTATAGGCCCATAATTGTGTAAGAGCTCACAACTACATTTTGCCTCAAGTACGTATGGTAGAAGTGTTTAGAAGTCTAAACTTAAAATAGGGCCAGTTTGCTTTTTGACTTAGCCCCTAGTGAGTATCCGGAGAAGCTGGAGCTAGAGTCTCTGAAGCTAGTGCCTGGACAGGTTTAACACCTTGTCTCTTAGCGTGTGGTAATCTCGCATCAGAACATCTCTGGGACGGGACAGAGTATGAGAGCACTCACACCTAAGTAGGCAGGAGTAAAACCTTTTGACATTTTCCACTGTGCATAAGTCAGTTCCACTGCACCTCTCTGCGTACACTTACAACATAAGCATATATTCTGTGCATATACATACAATGCTGCCTATCTCCTTTTAAAGGGAGTGGTCCAGGACCCTCAGGGGAATTGTATGTGCAATGAAAACCTATTGAGACTATTCTGAGATTATATTCCACTCAGAAAACATGCTAGCTAAAACAAAGGAGAAGGGACAGATGCTTAGCAGGAATTCCCACTTACCAAAACAGCAGTTGTTCTAACAGTCTAACCCTACCTCCTGAGTTCTGACTGGCTACAACTGCATTTGGGCAGAAAGACATAGGGAATCCCACCCTATTTCTTCCAATAAAGTCATAAGGAAAGAAGGGATAGCCACTTAGTTGCTGTAGGATGTTACTACCAATGAACAATCTTGAATTCTTCCAGAGATACAGAGGGGAGATGAAAGAAGGGGGAAACAGATGCCTACTACCCCATAGGATCTATGGAGCTGCATAACGCTGCTGTGAGGGAGCAGTAAGGTCAGGGATATGATCGGTATAGCTGGAGCAGCCTAGGAGTCAGATACGGGAAACAAACAAGACCTAGCAGAGAAAGAAGCTTGATAACACTAAAATGAGATGTTCAAGACTTGTTCTTGGCAGTCCAAAGGCCTATCAGCTGGTAAGGGCACTTGAATAATTCTGGTAAAGGAATCCCTCTCTAGTGCTGGTAATGAAGGCCTGTGCCCCAGCGCAAACAGAATCTGGAACTGCCTGAGGGCACAGAGAACAGCTTAGAGCACAGTGTAAAACATCATGGAAAAGACAGAAAGTGTGAAATTAATGTTACCAATATCGATCCTTCTAAGGGAGTTGTCGCTAAATTTAAAAGAAAAAAAAGTGTGGGTAGTGGAGACTTTCTCCCTTTTCTAACATTTGTCAGAAGTCTTAATTCTAGCACTACTGTTACCAACTATGTACCACAACAGTCAGAAACATACTCTCTCTGTTGTAAAACTGACTTACAAAGCAGAATATTGTTAGGTCGTGGTTTTGTGTTTGGTTTTTTTTGTTTGTTTTTTGTTTGTTTGTTTTTTTTTTTTCCCCACAGAGGACATTTCTGTATCTAAATCAGACCAAAACTTCTGTGCAATCAGTGATACACTTGACATCAAAAGACAGTTTTACTTACAGATCAAGTCTTTATTGATTCCACTTTATTAAAATCATGTTGCTGCTACGTTCTGTCTTCAGTCATGGGGAAGTGACAGAAAAACCTGAACAGCGGGGAAATGTGGTACCTATATTTAATAAGCGAGGCTTCTGTTGTAGACACAAATCAGGAAGAAGTAAAGGATCACAAAGAGGAAATAGGTCAGTTGGAATTATTACACTGAATAATTGCAACTATGACAACTGTGAAGAAAAGGTGAAAAGAAGGCAAATAGGATTTTATCCTCAGAATTATTTAAAGTAATTTCTTTTACTATCCTAATAGTTTGTCTATTATGTGCATATTCAGACTGTAAATTATAACTCTGAATTAACCTTCTTGTTTTCTGTTCTTTTGTTATTTGTCTTTTCAAACACCACCTTTCTCCAGAAGTCTACCTTCTTTTCTTTCAACTTTCTGGCTTTCTTTTGCTTTAGATTTATCTGTAAGTATTCTTCATTTAGGTTATAAGATGGCCAGTCAACCAAACCTTCTCCATTGGGATTTCTGTGAAGAAGAAGAAAGCAAGCAGTTGAGACTGAATCAACAAAACAGCTCACTCGCTTTGGAGTCAGTACAAACCAGCAATATATGTAATGAATCTCATGAGTCTTACCCATTTCGAGCAAAGTTAGCCCAGTACTTCATTAGAGTTCTACTAAGGTTCTTTTCTTCCTCTGTAACTTCACCTGAGAGACAAAATAAAAAATAATTATTACATGTGACAGAAATCCAAACATTGCTACTACAGAAGCAGCAGTTCAGTCTGTGAATATGTTTTAATAACATATGTGATTACAACACAGACACCGTACCTGCAATATGTTAGTAATACAGCAATCATCAAGAAAAGATTTCAGCACTCTATAAATCAGATCCTTATCCTCATCCTATGAATGAGATCCTTATATAGATAATTATCCTTATTCTACAAATCAGGGAAACAGGGTACAAGGGAATAAGGTAATTTGCCTGTAGCTTTTCAGAAAACCAGCAGCAGAAGCAAAAAAACCACCCTATGTCTTCTGAGTCCTATTACAACATAAGGAAATGGCCACACGATTTAGTTTCACAGATCTCATTCTGGCTTTGTGGGACTGAAATTCTCCCTATTATTCAGAGCATGACTAGGCAAAGATTTCTTCATTCTGATACAAGACAATGTCATTCTATGTCTCAGCACCTCAATAATATTCATTTAAGTATAGTTACACATCTGCCCACTGTATCAGGTAGGTGAAAATACAGCATGTTATTAATCATAAACGCATCTCAATATATCAAGAAAAATACTTGCTATTTTAATGCTCTCAGTAAATTCAGGCAAACAGAAAAAGAACAGTATAGTGTTTTCTAGTGTAGGATAACATAAGTAAAAAATAAATATAAAATATAAGCAAAATCAAAAGGCTCTAGTAACAGATTAACAAATGCTTTTACAACATAGCTGGATTGCTCCAAAGTTCAACAGGGTAAAGGGAGACACTTTCATTTATGTAGGCTTTGAAACAGACTATGCAAATGACAAAAATAAAAGCATTAAAATGGTGAATTGACTTTAAATAAGTAGAATTTCTATGTTTGTCAAAATATGAATTGCTGCTAATTTGTTTCACAGGAAAGAAAATACTCCATCCTGAGTATTATTGGTTTAATCATGTGCAATTAAAGAAAATTGCTGAATTCATAATATTGTTGAGGATGTGGCAACTCGTATCTGACTGTTCAATGACTGGCACATTCATTTGGACTGTAGCAACATGGGATTCTAGCTGAAGGAAGAACCGGTTCTTTAACCAAACATTAGATCTTCCTGCAGAAAAGGAAACACTCGAGTTCCAAGCCTTGCTCTAATCAATACAACTGGAACACTATCTGCAAAAGAGACCAAGTCCTCCGTTCTCTGGAGCCTGACAGCCCATGGGATTTCCTGGACAGGAGCAGACATGAGCTTAAATTCCTCAGAAAAAGAGGAGAGCCTAGATCTCCTGCTTCCCAAGTACTCCGCTAATCCCCTGCAAGTTTAATTGACCTTTCCTTCAATTTCTTTTTCAGCCAAAGCTATTTTGCAAATTCAAGAATAGTACTGCTATGATGACAGTGATGCTTTCTAGCAAATGTCCTGTTTGCTAAATTGTTGACAACATGTGTAGCTTACTGTACTTCAGAACAGCAATCTGTACCTGATCAAGAGTGGATGGAGAAGACAGTAAATTAGCATTAAACAAATTCTAAGAGGAGAAAGGGTTTTACTTTGGTCTCACTGTTAACATATGGCCTTTAGTTTGATTAAAATGTAAGTAGCACTACTGAATAATGCATAATACTACTGGCATTATGAGAGTAATTTATAAGTGTATATTGAATTCTACTCCTTACTACGTAGCTGAATATCACCGGCCAGATACGGTCCTCCAAAGACAAAGCCAACTTCATCTCCATGATCAGCTTTCACATACTCTGGTTTACTATCCCTGTATGAAGTGGGTCGATGCTGGTATTCAAAGAAGTAGACAGGAGCTCCAGACTCTAGAAAATGTTAACATTTAGAGAGTTAAAGAAGAGATGCATAAATTATGGCTGATATCAGCTGTTTAAAATCTTACTTTAAATATACCCAAAGCTTTATACTGGGTATATTTTTAATGTAATATTACATTCAAATATGAATTTTAATTCAAAATTAAGAACTCACAGCACTTACACACACACACATAAAAATAATAATCCCAGGAAAACTTACAGAAAAAAAATAACAACAAATTATTTTCCAGTTCTGGGTATTTTGGCATGTGCCTGTACTTAAATACCAGAAAATCTCCAGACTACAGAGCTGCTGACTTTGCAAGTAGCAGTGGGCCAAAGGACATATTCCAGGTTGCTTTAATATGGTTTAATTTTTAAGCCTGTATATTTCACTTGGCAAACATTTACCTGTTTTATCATGCTCTGCTCTCAATGTATTCTGACTATGAGCACAAGTGCAAGATGCTAACACAAAGATAACAGACTATCTACACTTGCTTCACATAATCCTGCTGACCTATATCCCTCTCCACCCCCATCAGGTTCCCAGTGTGAATCTCAAGAAGGGCTGCCTACATATGACAGGATTTGTGTCATTTGATCCAGCATGTAGTAAGAGGTTTGAATACTGGTGCTCATTAGCTCACCCTTGTGATAATCCAGTGCTTTTATTGACGGCATGACAATTCCTACATCCCCTAGAAAGTCCAGAAATCGGTCCCGCAGCTCAGCGGGATCATCTGTATTTCCTAGATATTCATCCACTATCACAGGCAGCAACTCTGATGGTATGTCCTAAAAGAAAAAGGAGAAACAAGAAACAAACAGAAAAAATTATCACACTCTGAATCAGCAACTAAAAATGTTATCTTTTAAACTTCAGAGATTCTGCAAAGGCACAAAGGTCCAGGGTAGCACCCATGCTGATGGGAAACCATGATGGCAAAGAAAACCTCTTCAGACTTTTTTGGGGGTGTCCTGGTTTTGGCTGAGATAGAGTTAATTTTCTTTCTAGTAGCTGGTATAGTGCTGTGTTTTGGATTTAGTATGAGAATAAGGTTGATAACACACGGTGTTTTCAGTTGTTGCTAGGTAGTTGTAGTGTGTACACTAAGTCAAGGACTTTTCAGTTTCCTATGCTCTGCCAGGTGCACAAGAAACTGGGAGAGCAGAGCCAGGACAGCTGACCCAGACTGGCCAAAGGGATATTCCCTGCGATATAATGTCATGCTCCGGAAATAACTGGGGAAGCGAGCCAGGAGGCAGATTTGGTGCTGGGAAACAGACTTGGCATCAGGGTTTTTTTTCCCTTCAATTGTGGCGATCAATTGCATTTGTGTATACCTTTTTTTAAAAAAAAATATTATTATTGTTTTTACTATTATTCTTCTTCTCTTCCTTTGTTATCCTATTAAATTGTCTTTATCTTAATCCATTAATTGTTTTTTTTTACCATTCTCCTCCCCATCCTCAGCGGTGTAGTGTTTAGCTGCCAGCTGGGACAAAACCATGACATGGGGGGAAAAACCCAATAGCAAGAAAAACCCAAACGAACCACGTCAGGTCAAATTTGTGAACATTTATATTGGTTAAAGCTCTATAGTAATCAACAAAGATCCAGCAATTTCTCCCAATAACAACTTTGTCTTATGTTTTCTTCAGGAGAAAACAGATGATAATAACAAAAGTAAATTCTCTGAGTCCTTGAAAGATTTATTTACTATTGGACTACAGAGAAAGATCAATGGGATCTCCAAACACAACTTACATTTTTAGTGTTAGAATTTGCTGCTTGAGCAATAAATTTCAAAACTAGGAGTGCAAAGGAACTACTTTAAAAGTTACATTTAATATAAACATATTGAAAAATCTTGTCTTGAAACTCATCAACCAGGAGATTAGCCATCAGATGCTATGAGATCATCATAGTAATCCTACATATAGATCATCATAGTAATCCTACATACAAATACGTAAGACAAAAATGTTGGTCCAGAGGTCTAGAAGGAAAAAGTATTTCCCCAAAGGCCAGGCCTGACTCATTCCTATTTCTGTGTAACTCTGTACACTATAGTCCTGTCAACTTTGCTGGGACTCTCCCCAAAACATAGCATGACCTCGAGTCTTAGTAAGACTATGACTCAAGCAGGAAATTAGAGAACATCAAACTTCACAAACCTGTTCTATGCATTAAAAAGAGATTTCACTTCCCAAATTAGATTAGTGCAACAGTTCTTACCATCATTGGCAGTAAAAACTCTAAAGTTGAAATGATTGATTTTGTATCTCCTATTTGCTTCAAACCTGGTATTTTTGATGTCTGCACAGAAAAAAAAAACCCACACATGTTATTAGCACCATTCAACTTCTCCAACATTTTTAACATTGGAACTACATTATTTCACTTTATTCTTACTACTGGTGTTTAGTTTTGAAGCAGCAAGATGTAAAAACGCAGTATGATGCAGCAGCTGTCTTGAACAGCTTGTATTTACTGCAGTAAACGGTTCCTTGGTGAAGGTTGCTACATAAACCACTCATACTAAATAGTTTATCCTTAAATAAACACACATTGTTAAGAAACTTGTAAGACTAGAAAGCATTAGGGCAGAATTGAAGTGAAAATCTTCTGTCTCAAAGGCTTGTTTCCCCTCTGATAGGGGAGATCTTAAAAGTCACCGTCAGCCTCTCTGTCTCTAGTCCAGTTCTTTGAACCCTTTGAAGTAATGATAAGGCAATTCTTCTCTCTTAGAGCATTACATAAAATGACTCTTCTGTCTGCAAAATTAATTAGAACAGATTTCACATCACATTTTTCTTCTTGGATTTAGTACCAGTACACTCCCAGAGACACACAGTTACTACATAGATTCAGAACAAATACTTTGTACTACATCAATTGAACACAAGTACTTAGGAAATGAAGACAAGAGGACAAGGAAGAGAGAGAACACAAATACACCTCCTGCAGTTTTGTGCACTGTATAGCAACTGCTCACTTTTTGGAATTACCCATGGAATTCACATCAGAAAGAATTTATGAACTGGGAATGGGAGGGACACTCACATTATCGCCATACTCTGCCCCCAGCCAAGATTTTCAAACAATAGATCTTTCTGCATGGTAACAAGGAACAGAGGGGCAATGATATAATCAGCAGCCACAGTTCATAATGATATGGGGTACGCTGTTTGAGGTGATCAGTGCGTTTTTAGAAGTTCTATGTGTCAGTCCCGAAGAGCGTGCATGTAACATCAGTGTGTTGTGGGGGAAAGGGCTGGGTTTATTTTTCTTCTAGTAATAAGCCCACAACTCTTGCAATCTTTTTCCCTTCTCTGACTGGATGAGGGATTAAAATTTTAGGATAACACAATACTGTATAAAACTGATGTTCCAAGGATGTCCATGTAGTTTAACTTGCAGGATGAAGCCTGTCTTACCGCTTTGTGGTCAGCTGCTCCTGGGTCATGCTACAGACTCATCATGCAAGCAAAGTTTACCTGGTATGTATTTCCAACAATGCAAAGCCTTTTGGTCATATTTAAAAGGTGTCCTACCATCAAATAACTTCTGAATTGCATTCATCAGTTAACACAAATGTTCAAAAAAATTAAGAATAGCCATTAAATTACAGATCTAATATTCCAGCCAAATTCATTGTTGGTGACTCCTATCATAAACGGGACTGCATGAAATTCTTTCCCAGCCAATATCTCTTCAGGTGACTTATGAATAAATACTCCATCCAAAACTAAGGGTAGAAATGGGATTTCCTGAAGGAAGAGAAAAAAAGATACATTATTTGCTAATAGTATTTTCCTTTTTTCCTTCAAATCACATAATAAAATGTCCACCTTTGATGTTCCAAGTGCAAAAAAAGAAAAGGGGGCTTTAAGAAACCTGAGTATCTACAGCCACTGCAACATACATTTACAGTTTTGCACCTGAGTATAAAATACTCGCCTGGATGAGTCATGGTACGGAGTAATGTAATGGTTTCCTGATCCTGTGCTGCTTCTAACTGACATTAAAACATATGTATGCACAAGTTTTGCTCACAACTTTACAGGTGCTGTGACACTTCACTGAAAATTCTAAAGAGAACTTATGTGAGATTATTTCAGTATTTAGGGGCTATTTTGACAAAAATTAGGAAAAAACCCTTTGCAACAGGCCAACAATGAACTCTAGTCAGAAGCTGAGCTAAAGTTTTGCAAGCATGCCATTAAAAAAAATAGTTACTAACTAAAGTTTCACCTACCGTACTGTTAAACACTATATTCTCTGCTTCCTGGTTCCTCAGGCAGTTTATCAGAGAGAGTGAACTGTTCGTCTCACATTTAAATATACTTGCAATTTTCTGAAAATTATTAACAAAGACAAGAACTGTTAGGTAGGAGGTGGTCTTTAAGGAATTTATAAACAGAAAATTATTATACACAGTACTGTTAATAGTTTTATTTAAGGGCTAATTTAGGTGAGCTTGATAGGTCTTTGAGTGTTTTATTAGAAATACTACAGTTTGATCACAAAGTGAAATCATTCTGGTATACTTCTCTATCTTGCTATATTTCCATTCACTGATCTACAATGAACCTTGCTGTAGAGATAACGTGAGGTTGTAACATAAATCAAATAAGACAAGAAAATTCAGAAAATCAACTTATGAGGTATTTATATTATTACTACCTGCTGTTTCAGGAGGAGGAATGAAAATGTACTTACACAGAGGAATTTAATTTTAAAGTTGTTTGGGGTTTTTTTAAATGAATTTACTTCAAATAAAAGTACTCCATAAAAGACCGCATGTCCTGGTTTTGTCAGGGGTAGAATTCATTTTCTTCCTAGCAGCTGGTATACTGCTGTGTTTTGGATTTAGGATGAGACTAATGCTGATAACACCCTGATGACTTTATCTCAGTCCATGAGGAGTTCTTTTGTTTGGTGGATTTTGTTGTGGTTTTTTTTTACCTTTTCCATTCTCTCCCTCATCCCACTGGGACGGCAGGGAGTGAGCTGCCAGCTGGGTTAAATCATGACACCACAGCTGAATAAAAACAGAATGCCTCTTCTGGATTCTAATTAAGCTTTCCATAATGAATTTCTTAGTTACTGTATAAGCTACAGTGTGCATGAAAATGGACATATACCTAGCTTAGCATGTGTGCAACTGAAAATACCTAACTTGACCCACAGATATTATAATCACTTAACTGTACGATCTATCTCCAACACCAAATGAGCATGGCAAGACTGAAAATAAATAGACTATTTGAATGAAAATTTACTTAGTGCTAACCTCTATATTTATAGGTATGCTGTGAGAATAAATTTAATTAACTTTGTTGTGTAATATGGAGATTTTCCCCTTTTATCTTTTAACAAAATTATCAGATATAAGAAATATCATATTTTAGGTTATAAAGGTTTTAAAATGAAAAAAAAAAAAGAGCCTACCTTAAGATCTGTTGAAAGAAGTAAGTCTTTATCAGGGGGGATTAGAATTCCGCTCTCTGATATCGCTTTATGAAAGAGACCCTTAGACAAAGGAGATAAAACCTGCCAAGAAGGGAAGAACAGAAAGTATTTATTCTACATTAAGGTGCTTATCCCATAACTTTACACTTGACCAGACTGCTGGATTCAGTGTGGAATTACACATTTTTATGTGCTTACAAGGGAAGTGTCCAGACTTAGTACAATGTGCCATTAATCTTACTTTGAAAAAGCAGATTAAGCATGAAATGTTACACTAATTGAGTTTTTGAAGATTTTTTTAAAGACTTTACTTTTTAGTATATCTACCGCATGCCTACATGTGCAAAAACAGAGCAAGATCCTGCAGATACACCAAAAAGAGTGACAGATCCTGGATCTCCACCAAAGTGTTCGATATTTTCTTGGATCCACTGAAGAGCTGCTACTTGATCCAAAAATGCCCAGTTCCCACGAGCGTGTTCATCACCAGTACTGAAAGAAAAGCAGTATAAGCCAACTTCTCAAGAAGAGTAATCATTCTTCTAATACCAGAATAAAACAAGCCTCACCAACTTACATTTTGTGCAAAGTGTCATATTTGGTCAAGAAAAGATCCATATGGCCTACTCACACAAAGCCTTGCATTGTCAGTTCTAAGCCCCACTGACTTACTTGCCTTTTGCTGTTTGTTTACCCATACACAGATGGATTCCTCACCTTTACACCATATGATTTTTTGCTTTACAGATCAATGGATGGAAGCAAAGACATGAACAAACATCCTATCCAGAACCAAATAAACCCAACTATGATATGATAGCAGGCTACAATCAAATGACAATGCGAATAGATTCACGGACACTTCTTAATGTTCTTAAGTCCTAATGTTGGTGACCTACGCACATTTAAACCATTGCAACAGTGGGAAGCTGGTATAGAAGTTCAGCTGATTTGGAAAACAAAACTACCCATCCTTTAGACATTTTGTAAAAAGGGAAATAGGTCATCTTACTTGAAGAATCCAAGGAGTCCAAGTCTGTACTGAATTATTACTACCACAATATTCTCGTAGGCTGATAGTGCTGAACCATCATATCTAGAAGCACCACCAAATATGAAATTGCCTCCATGAATCCACACCATTACCTTTGAGAAAAAAGGAGGAGACACATTTTTATACATTGCTTGGTAGATTTCATTTGAAAAAGAAGACAACGTCAGAGAATTAGGAATTCTCAATCACCAAAGCTCAATGGGAGCTGAATTTTAGGTTGGTGGACTTTGAATTATACATAACAACATTATTTTTGCTAATGCAGCATCACATTTTCAAAACCAATCAGTGACCTAAGAGCTATCATTAGGTGCAAACGTTGTATGACACAAGTTTGTACAACGGGTTTACGTACAGGTAACTTGTCCTTCTTGTTTGAACCAGCAGGGCTGTAAACATTTAGATACAAACAGTCCTCAGAAGTTCGGAATGGAAGGTGTTTTTCTTTAAAGTTTTTTTCAGCTATTTTCAACATGGACAGATCTTGAGGACATCTTCACAAAAGAAAGGAAGTGACTATTAGTAATAAAACTGCAATAGCAACAACATAACAGCAATAGAGAAAACACTCCCACAGGGTGCTTGAACTTAGCATTACTTATATACAGGTAGAGGTGCAACCTGCAAAAGCACAGCTTTATACTTGCCCTTAAGAAGCTGAATTATTTCAGCAGAGTATAATGAGAAAATGTGATTTCCAAAGACAGGAATTTCTCAGGAATTCTTTGTGGTTCCTAGTCCCACAGTTCTTATGAAACATTTCAGTACTGACAGTGTATTCACTACCAGTCAATACAAGCTCCTGAGCAAAAAATCAGATCTCTGTACCCTAATAAACATGACAGCACCGACAAACATGTGCGGGTCCTAAAGACAAATGAACTGAATGGCTCTCACAGTGGTGGGTAAGAAGTTGCATCTCTCAGATCATTCCAGGGTTCGGGTGGTTCCGGTGGGGAAAACCTCAAGGATCCAACAGGTGCTTTTGCAAAAGGAATCCCAAGGAAGACGTTTACGAGTCTGTCTGTTCCCTTCACATTTGTTTGTCTCCCTTTGAGCCGTCCAAGTGTGATAGTCACTTCTGGCTCAGCACTGGTCTGTTCTAAGTAACACATAAGGTAAAAGGAAAAAAATCAAATTGCATCCATCAAATTATCAGACAGACTTTTCAATGAAACATTTTTTTACTCATTATTTAATTTAGAAGATTTCAGCTTGTTCCTTTCAAGTTTGTTCAATTCTCATTTCGCTTTTGTGCAATGACAGACATCCTCTGCCAAACACTCCCACAGCTGGCTCTGCCAATGACAACTGAAGCTAGGTAAGACATAGTTTACTCACTCTGCAAGAGCATAAAGCTTAAAAACAAATTTCAGAGCAAACAGCAACTGTCAAAATCATTAACATTTTTCATCCAACAAAATCTGAATATTTTGTTTAGATAATCAGAAATGTCTTTGCTTAAATCTGAATATTTTGTTTAGATAATCAGAAATGTCTTTGCTTCTTACCTTTCAAGAAATTCAGAGTTTTATTTTCATAAATCCATCTCAGAAACGGTTTCATCTCACAAACCCAGTAATTTTTGCATAAAGTTTATCTGGATATTAGATTGCTAACACAAGTATAAGAGACGTACTACCTTAGAAAATCACTACACTGCAACTTTTTAGTGCAGTTCCTTCCCCAACAGCAATAATAAATTTTGCATCTCACCTTCTGCTCCGCAAGTGATGAACGCTATACTACAAAACAAGGTACAAAGCAAAGTGATCTGGCTTTGAGGAGCCATTTTTCACCCTCATTTGGAGTACAGATTATTTTCTGGTTTTATGCGGAAGAGAATAGTACAAAGTCCCTACTGAGAGCACTCTGAGTAGGGAGTGCAGCTAAACTGCCTTTTGAATGTGCACTGCACTCAGCACTTTCAGAGTTGTACTTGATACAGAGTGTAAATACAATCCCTGAGTGTAATGCACCTGATGGTTACCTAATGGTGAGAATGGATGATCTGAAAATGACCCAACACCATCTGTGAACAACAAAAATTCTAATAGTTGTTAATCTGCTGTTAATCCTACAGAGAAAACAGTGAAGCTCTTTAGAGGTTCCAGAGCTGTTGACACTTAAATTCTTGTAAAAAAAAACACCCCGTAATGTAGGGAATCCCGTTCGGAAGATCTCGCGTTGTACGGTGAGCTTAGGCACACCCCTATGACCTGCACAGAGCCCCACAGTGGCCACACCCCATAAAGGGAGTATATAAACCTGTGACGCAGTTTAATAAACGCCATTTTGCTCATCCATCATATTGATGTCGTGATCACTTGGCCCCGAGGGTGAGGTGTTTCCTCGGACTCCAGGACCAGTAGTTGAAGTCCCCCGCTGCAGCTCCAAGAACACGGAAAGCAACACCGTAACAACAAAAATCTCACAAAAAATCAGGATTATAGATTACACTAGAAAGTAATGAGAAAAAAAGAAAAAAAAATAGTTAATTCTGCAGAAGTTTTAGTGAGGGCTTGCACATCTGTACCATAATTGACACTGTATGCACTTTCCAGCAGGGACTGGCCTCCAGCCTCCAAAACAGTTCTTTACCCCTTTTTAAATGAAAATAGGCCTCCTGCATTTTTAAAAATTAAAGGGGAGATTAAAGTTGAGGGTCAGATGATAGCTTCCTCTCTATGAGCAGCCTCAGTGGAGGTCAGAAAGCAAGGTCTACTTACCAACACCTTCTGGGGTATCTACTTCCCTCAAAAAAGTGGGAAAGAGCATGACCTCACCTTCACTATAAAATAACTTCCTACACTGGAAATAGGCTGGCAATCCAACAGAGAGTTTGCACTTGCCAGCTGAAAAAATGTCCTAAAACCACCTGTAGTTTGTAGAAGCATACCATCCCTCAGCATGGATAACCGGCTCTAAGCAGCTTATCCTCAAGGCCTGCTTCACAGTTGGACCTATAAGCCCAACCTGCTCCACCAACTCCCCATCTTCAACCCACAAAGCCCCCTCTACGTAATGAGTCTTTGCCTTTCCACTTTGATTCGTTTCCCATCTCCCGGATGAACAGTGTCAAAGTGTAGGCCTTCACCCCCCCCCGCACCGCTTCCAATTCACCTGCAGCACAGACATTCAGAGCCTGTGAAACCAACTTGTCCACCAGAGATCACACATCATCTAAGTTCATCCTACATGGGACGCAGAGCTTGTCAGAGTAAGTCAGTTCATCTTTAACAAAAAGGGTTGTGAATGAGATAGGTAAAACAAGATTTTCAGTGGGAGAGAATTCAGAGGTACTTGCTGTTTCTCATACAGTTCCTGAGCCTCTGGGTTGTGACAGCTTTGGAGAAGTGTGTCGATTTCACATGAATTTCACCAGGAGCTGTGCAAATATGCATTGTAGAACATAACTCGCCTCTTATTTTTTATACTTCACTCAATTTTTTTTCTGGAAAATCCTTTCTGTTGCAGTTATTTTTGTTCCAGCCCAATATGAATAGCCCTGGGATTTTTGTCAATTCTTGTGGACTAGAAGACAGACCAAACCCAGCAGACAGATTTCAATATATGAGAATAGGTGTGTGCACCCCTTTGCGTATCTATACATCCATCCATGCACATATACATGAGAAGGGAGCAAGGAGATGGAAAAAAACAGGATTCCATGAAGCAACCATCTGTGGAATCCAACAAATACGGACTTCCTGTGCTGCCACACTGAACTGTCTTGATCCAACTAAAAAACCACAAAAATACCATCACAAAACCAAACAAAACCCGCTTTTAAACATCTTTGCCACTAAGAGTAAGTCAGCTCAGTCACCTTTGTATTTCCTAAACAGTCAGAAAAATGATACTTACAAACAAACTTTATTATCCAAAATAACATACAGTAATTGAAAGATCAACTTAAGATAAAGGATAAGATTAAGAAGTAAACTTCAATGCCAATGTAATTTATATATTAAATGAATATAATACAAAACAAAGATGAAAGCAGAGATAAATGGAAACTTTGCTCACAGGTAGCTTGTTTGTCTTTTTTAAAGACAAGCAAGCTTGTCTTACTTAAGACACAGCAGATGTGTAAATATATTGGCAATCTTCAGAACAGGTCCTGCTGGGAGCAAACCCAATTTGGCCCAACTCCACACAGACAAAGGCACACCCGAGGTAACCTCCGTTTCTGCAAGGCAGTCCTGAGCACAACAAACATCATCTCTTCCAGCTGCAACCTCTTCTGAAGCAGCAAATCCCAGCTTCTGTCAAACCCTCTTTTCTTTCTGTCGGATGCCAAGGAACCTGCCGCCCTCAGCCTGGGGAGCACGCTCACATCTTCTTACCTGTGACTGTGACCTGACATGGAGGGTATCAGAAAACCCAAACCCTGTACAGAGCATTGTCTGCAAAGGGAAATCAAGCATATGGCAAGCAAGCTAAGACAGGTAATATACAGTATGTTTACACAGGAGTATGTGCTTTAACCCCCTTATAAAGGGGCGTATGAAGGCAATGTAAGGCATCATTACACTCTACCACTCCCGTTACACAGTTTGACTTTTCAAATTAATTAAAAAAGGAAAGAAACCATTTGAATCAAGAACATTCTGTATTTAACATGCAATTTAATCTACCCATCCTCGATGCACTAAGTTCACTCTGCAGGCCGCTGGCCCCAGTGGAACCCACTCCTTTCTCACNCTCGACCCGCTGATCGCCCCCTCCCAGCCGGCCGGCCCTGCCCGCTCCCCGCTGCCCCAGCAACGACACCCCGGCGCGCCCGAGCTCCCGACCCGTCCGCTCTCCGCACACGG
>VWZZ01002235.1:1156969-1176180 GCA_013399095.1 Psophia crepitans | reverse complement strand
GAGAACGCCAACCCTCTCATCTACCGCCGCTCGGGGGAGCGGCCGGTGACGGCGCGGGAGGAGGACGATGAGCTACCCGACTCCATCGACGACCGGGAGATCTTCGATATCCTGCCCGGAGGAGAGGGGAGGGGGAGGGCCGGAGCCGGGGCCGGGGCCGTTGGGGCGGCGGCGCAGGGCAGGGCAGGGCGCTGCAGCTCCGCTTTCCTTAACCCGGCACATCTCATTCGCTCCATTAACGACCCCGAGCACCCCCTCACCCTGGAGGAGCTGAATGTCGTGGAGCAAGTGCGAGTGAAGGTGAGGCCCCCGCGGACCCTCTCCGCCCGCTCGCGCAGCGGTCCCTGCCTGCCGGCGGTCCCTGCCTGCCGCCCGCGGAATGCGCCCTGCAGGGCAGCGCCGCCTCGGCCGCCGGGTTAGCTTCGTTATTTTTTCCTGACATCGACAGAGGTTTATTATAGCGGCCTGCTGCAGATAAACATAGTATTTAAAAATACCAGGGGAGAACACTATAAGCGGCAAAGTACAGCGTCAAGCTCCATCTCACATAAAATGTCTCTGGCTGGCTTGGGGTAAAGCCAACCCGTTTCCTAGGTGGAAAATGTCTGGTTTTCAACAGGTGAATGATGCAGAAAGCACCGTGGCAGTGGAGTTCACCCCCACCATTCCTCACTGCAGCATGGCGACGTTAATCGGCCTTTCCATAAAAGTAAAACTGATCAGATCTCTGCCTGAGCGATTTAAGGTGAGTGACGAAATCGCTCAGAAAGCAAAAGAAGGGGATTGTGTTTGGGGGAAAAAAAATCTAACTAACTTACAGTGAAAAATAACCAGAGCATTTTTAATGATAATGGGGGGGGGAACACTCCAGGAACCAGTGAGGCAGTGGACGACAGTATCGATGCAGAATTACGGTTCTGTGACAGTCGTGCCAAGGGCGAGCGGGGTTCTGGAGGGAAGCTACCTGCAGTGCTCCTGCAGCACGGGGCAGGACAGGTTGGTGCCTCCCCCTGTCTGAATGAGGCGTAAGCAGATGGGAATGCAGAATACTCTGTAATTTTAGACTTTTTCTGCTATATATAGTAACTGGTATTGGCAAGAAGGCCCTTTTTCCCTCTTTTTGTTATTGCCTTGTTCATTAAATAATTTGAATGTGAGCTTCCAATGTTTTGCTGACTTGTCCCCTTTCTCTTTTGTGATGCTTTTAAAGCTGGATGTTCATATAACACCGGGAACACATGCCTCTGAGCATGCAGGTAAGGCTTTTGGTGCTCTGTTGTGTGGTCTTTAATTCTGAAAATTAGAGAGGAGAGAGACTCCCACACCTGCAGAGCTGCTGTGTAGTATGTGGGACTTTACGAGTCACTTCTGGAGGATGTTACAGAACAGGAATGTGTAATAGTGATATGTTCTGTACCGTACTTTAAACGTCTCCTCAGGCAACCTGCGCTCTCAACTAGTCATTGATTTGCCTGGGTTATGGAGAGCTGAGAAAATGGGTTTATGTTACACCTACACATGTGTAGCTCCCCGCTGCTGAATCATGCGCAGCTTGCTGGTCTAACTTGTGATACCATGGTAGCTTTGACTTTGGATCACAACTCTGCAGTGTACTTAGCATCCGCAGAATCACTAGACTACCTAAGTACCATAGCAACAGCGTGATTATGTGTCTCGATGTAAAATGCTTTAACAAGGACATTGTATACCAGTGTTTTGACCAGTTTCTTGTTTTTTTTTTTCCTGTGCAGTTAATAAACAGCTTGCTGATAAAGAACGTGTAGCAGCTGCTTTGGAAAACTCTCACTTACTGGAAGTGGTGAATCAGTGTTTGTCTGCTCGATCATAATTGCCTGATGAGGAAATCATTGGTATTCTGCTATGTTAAACTTATTCTGTATATAAGTGGTGATGCTAGTGTTACACTATCTATGAGCAAAATAAAATCATTTGGATTTTCTTAAAGGAATGTTTCATTACTCCTACAAAAATAGTATGTGGGAAAATAACTTAGAGGCAGCTACAAAAATAAAATTTAAAAGTCAATTTTCATTTTTTCATTATATTAGGTAAGGTAGGATTTTTCTTTAAAAAGATTTGTTTCAACCAGTTTTTAACAGGTTTCTCACTACCCAAGGATTAGTTATAAACTGCATTTTAGAAGTGGATTTTGCACACTGGACCTTACAAGTACACCAGGCTAATTGGCAGTTAAAATCTTTACATTCATGTGACTGTTTTGGACTGCTAATAAAATTTTAGCTTCAGACATCAAAAACTGTCCAAGTTGATGTATGCAAAGTTGTAACGTATTTTAGCAAGAAGTGTCAATGCTTTTAAATCATCTGCCTAGTTTTCATTATATTAACTTGGATTAGCCAAATATGGAGGACTCTCTAGGCCTGGATAAAATGTGATTTATCTTTAATTACTCATTACTTGTGGTGGGATATACAGTATTCTTGAGGTAGGGATCTTTGTTTCATGCACCTGCCACAATGTAGGAGAGAGTCATTCATAGTTCTGAGTATGAACAGTCCAGCTACCCTCTGCTGAAAGACTTTCCTGGCAAAGTTTGACAGCTAAATGACAAGTTTTGCTTTAAAGGTTTTGAGATTTAATAATAATACCTAGCCTATGCTTCTGGTCTGGGAAATGTGGCATTTACTGAACTATTGTCCTTGGCAGAAATTGACAATAGAAACATTCATTGAGATAGAATTCCAGAATTAATTAGAACTTTTGTAAAAGATGTTTCTAATCAAGGACCACATAGGAAAATAACAACTTGTTGAAGAAATCCTATCTGGTACTTTGGTGCCTGCACACATGCAATGTTATCTGCATTGTCATCATTTATCTAGAGATGTCCTGGTTTCGGCTGGGATGGGGTTATTTTTTTCCCCTAGCAGCTGGTATAGTGCTGTGGTTTGGATTTCAGATGAGAATAGTATTGATAACTGCATTTTAGTTGTTGCCAAGCAGTTTAGGCCTTTTCTGCTTCTCACCCCACCCCATCAGTGAGTAGGCTCAGGATGCACAAGAAGTTGGAGGGGACACAGTCAGGACAGCTGACCCCAACTGACCAAAGGGATATTCCATATCCTATAAAGGGATATTCCCCCCATATAAAGCTGGTGAAAGGAGGAGGAAGGGGGGAACATTGAGAGTGATGGCATTTGTCTTCCCAAGTCACCGTTACGCACAATGGAACTCCGCTTTCCTGGAGATGGCTGAACTCTTGCCTGCCAATGGGAAGTGGGGAATGAATTCTGTGTTTTGCTTTGCTTGTGCGCACGGCTTTGGCTTTACCTATTAAACTGTCTCTATCTCAACTCACAAGTTATCCCGCTTTCACTCTTCCGATCCTCCCCCCTATCCCACTAGGCGGGAGTGAGAGAGCGGCTGTGTGCCACTTAGCTGCCAGCTGGGGTTAAGCCATGACAAGAGTAACTAATACACTTCTTAAAAAGTAAATTGTGCTTACCTGATTGGTGGTAATGCTTTATATTTCAGTACTTTTTTCTCTTGGAGGGTTTCAGATGCTATTTTAGAAACAGTGAAGCTTATGTAAACCCCAGCCTAGTAGTCCAGTGTAGTCTGTGTGGAGCAGCTGAGGAAACTGAGGCAGTGGTGATCCAAGTGTGACATCTAAAGTCACAAAATAGGACAGAACAAATCACAACCTTCCTATTTCAGGAAAGAGGCACCCAGTTTCCACAGGGCTTCTACAGAAAGCCAATACTGCAACAGCCTCAATCTGCTTACTTGGCTTAGCATCCTTTGAATGATCAGCACTTGCTTGAATGTGTGAATGAAACTGTAAATAAAGACAGTATTTATGTATTATTAACACTGGGAAAGGAGCAGAATGTCGCAGTTGTTACTACTATCTTTCCTCCCTGCCTATCTTGCTGAATCACTGAACCGATTAGTTCTGACATTGCCAGCGTTTGCACCACAACGGAAACTTCAACCATGGCAATGGATGGAGGCAGCTCATAGGCAGCATGCTTCGTTGGTTTGATTTTGTTTTCTGGGGTTTTTGGATTTTTTAGAAAATTAATTTTGCCCTCCCAGATCTTGAGGGAGAAAGAAATGCAAATATGTGCCGGGGGAGAACAGAAGGATGACTAAGCTGCCAACAGATTGCTTCAACCTGTACGCCAAATAGAGAAGGAATCAGTAAATTATGCTTTGTTCAATCTCTCTGCTTGGCTTTCTCCACTACATAATAATAGTGTTAAATAATTTATTGGCATGTTGGCAGTTGCCTCATGAAGCACGTTGTACACAGTAACCGTGGGGGTGCACTTTATGGCTTTTACCTTTCCAGAGAAGCAACAGTATGTGGTTAGATTGTTTACAGTATGTAGTTAGGGGGTGACGTTTCAATAAAAGGACTCTATTGTGGGGTATCAAAGAAAAGGTCTTACTTCTGCTGCTTAGGGATGGAGAATTCTATTACTTTATATCTGGCATGTTTCTTTAAGTGATGTGGATGTTATATTTGTGCAGTCATAGAAACAAAGTAAGAACAAACCGTAGTTACTTTGCTGAAGATCACAGTTCTTCCTGTACAGGCTCCCTCAGCTTGGATACTTGCTGAATGATAACATTCTAGCAAAAATCTTCCATTCCCTGGTTTTAATGATTGTTAGCTAGCTCCCACTCTACAGAGATAAAGTGGAGAAGAAAACATTAATTTGTTACAAATATTTCTTTTGAGGCTTTTATTTTTCCAAAAAGCTACTCCTAAATTTAGCCTCTGGAATGCTTTGTAATAGGACACATTCCATCAGAAACGATGACCCTTTAGAGCAGCTGTGGTGAGTACAAACAGCCTCATTCAAGTCCAGGAAAAATGCCAGGAGCAGACATCTGTTTCACATTCCGAGGCTCTGGGCAGAACCTTCCAGGGGTGGCTGAATGGCATTCACTACTCCCAACTGGCAAATGCTGGAACAGGAGCTCCCCAGGGCAACTGGCTGTGTTGTGCACTGGAGTAAGCTGCCAGTGTGTTGGAGCCCGCAGAGCTGCGCAGTTCGTGCATCTCGGGTTCCACCACACTGCGCATACCTGGGCCTGCCCACACAGTCCTGCTCCCTGGGAGGAAGCAGACTTCTTCCCAGCTGCTCCCATACTGGGACTGCTGCCTAGTACCAGCAATCTGAACCTTCTGAGACTGTTCATCCCTCAATTTCATGAGTGGCAGGGAAGCAGATCAGCAGCTTTGTATCCAAAGACGCAACTGAACTGTTCACGGAAGAACTTCATGCTTCAGTGGCCATATTTCTTGTGCTGCTTGGGTGAAGCAATGTCTACCACACACTGGGAACTCCTAATTAAAATTATTTCTGTTTTCTGGCCATGCTTCAGATTGATGTGTTTACATCAATAAAGTGCTTTGATAAAGATCTCCCTCTGGAGCTTTGATTTATAAACTACATGTTTTAGAGTAATTTTTTTTAATAGCTGTTAAAAACATTTCCCTTTAGCCTGTCAAGCAGGCAACTATACCACTTCCCCTTCCATTGTGAAATGCACTGTTTGGTGCAAATACAGACTGAACAAGTGGCAGAGTCAACTTTTTCCTCTAAACAAAAGAAAAACTTACAGCACTATGTTTCAAATGTTACTATGGAAAGGTAAGCATCAGCAAAGAATATAAAACCAGGGGAAATTGAGGCTATTACCTGTGTATTTAAGTCTGCTGGTATGTATCACAACCATCTGCCAATAACATTTAACAGAAAGCACATAAAACGTTCCCTTACACAAAATGCTAAAAATACAGAACATTTTTACAAAACATACAAATAGCAGAGTCTTCATTTTGTTCAACACAGTTCAGTAGTTGCAGAAGACATGCTATCACATTCTGTAACCTTTTATGTATTTCTTATTATCAATTAATGCATTTCTTCTTTCGTGTCCTACCTGTAAAGAGCTTTTGCACCCTGCAGCAGGCTATCTCCATTCCTTAACTTTCCTTTGTGGATCAAAGGTGCAGCCCTGCCTGCAGTGATAAAAACATCCCGGCTGGTTGGATGGTTGGAAACCCTTCTCTCCCAGCTTCATTCCACACACTCATCAGGGTCGCTGAGTAACTTGCCATTTGTCTCATTGGTTTTGTTGCTTTTCAACATCTTGTTGCAGCACATGCAAGCTTCAGATGCCAAGGCTCTTTAGTACAGAAGTTAAATCAGTCTCTGGTTGCTGCCATCAGCTCAGCTCCCAGTGCAGAGCTGGAGAGAGAGAACAGGGCAGAAGTTATTTCCAGCAAGTCTGTGGAACAAATATAATATGGGAATGGGGAGCAGCTGCTGCCTGGGAGCTTTGGGAAGGCACAGGAAGAGGGAGAGAAGGAAGTGTCAGGGGCATACAACACCTCACTGTGCTGCCACAAGCTGGGGGATGCCTCCAGCCTTGGTCTGTGGCAACATGGAGAACAGGTAGCTTCTACAGTGCTGGAGGCTTTGTCCTGCAAATTGCAGGGGAAGTAACTGAGCTCCCATTACTGTAGGCTAGACATCTCCCACCCACCTGGTTCCCTTGTTCCCTGCAAGCTCGCTGCCTGAAAGGGAGATTCTCACGTGCAAGGCATGGTCACCACATGGCCCTTCTCTGCCCTCTCTTGCTGGGCTGTTCTTACACAGCCCATCCCATTACTGCCCTTGTGCTGCTGCTGCTGCCTTTGCAGTCCCACTGCAGGGAAGTCACAAATGGCAGAAGGAGACAGAAGGATCAGGAGGACAAGTATCTATGTAAAACGAATGCTTTAAGTTGACAAAGGGAGATGCACACCTTGCGAGATCAGAAGTGCAGTGGCCAAAGAGTGCGGGCAGCAGCTGTGTCCACGCTGAGCAAAGCAGGAAGACTCAAGCAACTGGCAAGTCATCACTGCCGAACTCTCTCTGCTGGATGTGATCCTTCCCATTATTTTGATGTAACTTTGAGATGATGGTTTATCACAGCACTTTTTTCCTAATCTACCCAAATTAGTTTCATCTGGGTTCCCATCAGATGTGTCACACATGGCTTTGACCCAAATAACCTCAGTAGATTGTTGGGAGCTTGCTTAACCCCAGGATGTCTGGCAGCTTGATTTCTCTACACTTTTGCTAATGGAAGAGCTGGCACATGCTCTGTCTAAGGATTATGAAGGTATCTAAGCAGCAATATTTTTGTTGCCCCTGCAAAGTGACAAATCATCTATGTAGTCTGAAATGCTTGCAGAGATAAACAGTAAATGCCAATAGATTCCTAATATTTTCCTAACGGTTTTAATAGAACAAAATTAGTTTTATTACTAAAAATCAGAAAATAGTTTCCTTAGCACTGCAGCCAACTTTTTAAAAAACACAATTACATTTGAGGTAGACAGAAAATAATTATTAGGAATGAGTCATAAATTGTTTCTCTTCAAATTGGTACTGACTTATTTTCACAACAATGCATTTTAGACATTGGTTTTGAAACATCAGTCAATAATGTAAAGGGCCTGTCAAATTCTACTTTATTAATGATTCTTACTAATGACAAAATTGACTAGGAACTTGAAATAGGAGCTGTTATTTAAACAATTTCTTCCTCTTCAAACTCACCATTCTGGGTCTGATCCTGCAAATTTAGAGCTTTAACTGAAGCTATACTCTGGATTATATTTTTAGCACAGAAGCAATGAAGTCTTGTCACATTTATTTTTGTTGGTGCAAAGAGTATTGGGCCATTCCTAGTAAAACAATTGAGAGTGAATTTATTTTTTCAAACAAAAAGTAGACATTGTATCAGCTTTAACCTCAACATAACTGCCTTACTTTAAATGTATATGCCACTTGCGTGTACACATTTCAGTTCATCTGTAGTCCAAGCACTTAACTCCACAGGAGATGTACTCATGCAGTTCCCAAGTCATGTAATTAGTAGTTTTCTGCATTTTATGGCTGAATAAATAAACACCATAGCTTAGATGCAAATTGTATGCACATCTGTTAATGTATCATACTAGTTTAGGACTTGCAACATATTCTACTAATCCTTAAAACTGCAGGAACTTTGCTATTAATGTTATGAAGATGGTGTACCTTCCTCTGACATTTTGCTGTGATCCAGTCTTCATCCTCTTAAAAGTTGCTTGAGTCTTTCACCGACTCCAAATAAATAGTGTCTTTTTTTGGCTTGCATTCCTAACTGGGCAATTCCTACTTTGCCACAAAGAATGACGAGAAGAAAGAGACAGTGTGGTATGAATTGTGCCTTGATCCAGCTGGGAAGAATGGAAGCCATCCCACAGAACAGGCTCTGGAATACACAAATAAAATAACATGCCAAAGAGAGGAAATACATACATGAAAGCTGCCAAGACTGTGATGTAATTCCCTGATTAGCTACATTCAGGTCTGTACCAGAAAAAATACTTGCCACAGACACTGCAATGCACATGTGCTCACACACACACGGACAACTTGAGAGGGACTGCCCTAGTCCAGGAAAATTTTTTTTCCCTGGCACCAGCAGGTCCCACCCACGCACGCTGCCCTGCTACACCCAGGTTGGGAAACAAAATTTGAAAGCCTTGCAAGTTAAATATTTTTTTGCATGTTCGGTCAAATTGTCAAATTAGCAAGATGCAGAAAGAGAAATACGGGAGAAATGGGAAACAGGATAGCTGAAATCATGAGCTGAGATTGCAAATCCCAGTGTGGCTCAGGGTCTCATAACAGCACCCCGGCAGATGGTGCTACGATTCCACAGGGGTCAGCAGCTGTCCTGAGCCCTGGCCAGCACAAACTTGGATGAGAAACAAGGAAAGATGTCTTCATCCAGCATCTCAGAGCTCCTGCTGGCTCTCAAGGCTGGAAAGAGTCCCCCCAAAGCCCAGAAGCTAGCCTGGCACCTCTGTCATCCTCTGTTTGCTGAGTTCATCACCCTCATCCGGGGCACCAAGGCATCGATGCCTATGCTGTACCTGCTAGATCCTATCAGTTTTTTGGCTCGTGCTTAACTGAATCCCTTCACCTGCATAAAATCAGTGCTCCCATGCACAACAGCTCTGTCCCTTCACATAGTGATGCACTGACTGTACATAAAACAGGATGTCTTTTCCACTCATAAAATCTCTTTTTTAAAGCTGACATGGTTTCAGCTGAACTGAGATACAATTTATTTCAGCTGACTTGGTAATTATTGAAGCATTCAATTTTAATTTGGATGATGGTTAATGAAATCTGCCATAAAATAGTTTGTGGGTTTTAGTCTTTGTAGAAAACCTTACAAATATGTAATGGATACAGAGAAATAAATAGGAACAGTATACACTCCGTTGTTATTTTCTTTCACAGCTAATCAAGGGAAGCCTACATACTGATATGACTTGATGGTGACAGGATGACAGACTCATTTCTCCAATGAACCATTTTCTTCTTATAAGGCAAAAAAAAGCACTGCATCTGTATGAGATCATGTAGAAAAGTCCTCCTTCCTGAAAAATACTATATTCTTTTTTGTTGCCTAGCTACTTGCTGCTGTTACCTTAGAAGGCTGTAGATTCATTCGAATGATTCTGGTGGGGCTGATGTGCTTGAGCAGAGGAGTAAAGCAAATATACAATGCTTTCTTTGGTAAAGATAATGAAAGAAAGTGGTGAGTGTGAAAAGAAAGAGCCTTTGCAGGAAAGCAATTTATTCTATTCATCATATCTTTTTTGACATTAATTGTTGAATAAAAACCATTTCCCCTTACAGCCCTGGGTACATGAGCAGGCAGTGAAATCACAGACTTGATGCTTTTGACGTGAGAGTCTGATGCCAAGGAAGCGTTTGCCTGGTTCACATTAATTACTGCTCTGAGTTAAGTGTAGAGAAGGGAAAGGATCATCAAGGCCTGATTCTGATCTCATTTCCAAAGCTGTAAACAGGGGAAAATGCCATGAAATGCAGCCAGTTTGCTGAATTTCATTGCCACCAGAGAATGGGATGATCACTGAGTCCTTCTTTGACTATAAGTAGCTTCAATGATTTGGAAAATTAAGAAAGTCCACTTAAAATGCCTCAGGTCCAAAGATTTACATTGTAATGTGCCTGTCAAAGCAATCTCTGACAGGGAACTCTGCCCTGAAGCATGAGACACGCAGAGAGTGAGAGCTGAGCAATAATTCCCTGGCACTTCCCCAGTGTGATCAGCAGCTCACCATGCCACTGCCTTGCCAGAGATTTCAGTACGCTGGTATTCACTACAAGTGGGGAAGTTGCTTGTGGGAGGAATAAAATGAACGGGGAAAAAAACTTATTTCTTACCTGCTTCACTGCAACTGGTTTGGGTGTAGAACGTCCTTGATATGCATCAAGATTTTCCAGTTTTATCTTCAGGACTGAGAAACTTTTAGCACTGGAGTTTTGATTCCGCTTTTTTTAGTTAGGGCTGGCTTTGAAAGATCTGCATTTGTTTTCGTAAAAATATTTTTCAAGTCTCCTGTCTATAACCCGCTTTATATAAGGCACACATTTCATACCATTCTAGTACCTCAGACTATGCTCATGGTTGCTCTCTGTATTTTATCATGATCCTAGATCCTGATAATTTTATATTTTTTTTGAAAGTGGTAGATCATGAAGCATATTATGATTATCAGAATTATTACTACATTCTTTCTGAAGGATAAAATCAGAAAGAATTTTTTCAATTTAAAGTGAAAGTAAGAAAGTTTATTTGATTCTTGTATAATTCTACAATAAGAATTTTGGAGGTCTTCATCAGAGTTATCTTGTATAGCAGCAGAGGCAAAGCAGGAAATGAGACATTTAAAAGAAGCAGAGATGCCTATTCCTGCTGTGATGCAAAGGTGGAATTTGCCAAACTCAGCACATTCCAACCGGACAAATTCTGAGTTTCTCCCAGAACAGATGATAATATCTCTCACATCCAAATTCCTACACGTTTTACATGAATGATTCCATGACATCACTCACCACAGGAAGACACCATAAATTCTTCACTGAACTGTAAAGAAGTGTAAAGCCTTTCTAATTCAAATTCTTAAGTCTCCCCTGTGACTGTGAGATTTTGTCCCTGCTTCAAGCTTTCATTTGTTGAAACGAAAGGGAAATGGAGTTTTCCCCACAAGAGAAACAAGATCAGACTTTATCGCCTAAAGCAAAAGGGCAGCTATGTTCTAATTCTGGTCACCACCAGTGCCGCAATTCTGAGCATTATAAATGCACGTTTGTGGGAATTACAGGGAGTGTTGCGAGAGACCTTGAATGAGGAAGTAAGTGATATAGGAAGGACGCAGAAAAGCAGCCGCTAATGAGACAAAAATAGTTTGGAACACAGGTGTAGGACTGAAGATAGAAGATGTTGTTTCGATTAACAGCACCAGTTAGAAGCTTAGCTGCGGCGCGTGAACAGCAAGCGTTAACCAATTCATGAACAAGCTAGAGCGTGTGGACAGCTAACAAATCTATATAAGCACAAACTTGCAAGCAATAAAGGTCTGTGGTCTTTGATCCTTGGCTTTTGGTTTTACCTGCACCAGAGTCCGTGAATCAATCCCTACACACATTTGGAGACAAAAGTGAAGGTTTTGGTGTAAGAAAAGACAGACCAAAAAATCCTTGTCCTTTTTTCTGATCTAGTACACAGAAGAGGGCAGCACAGTTAAAGTTTCACTTTATCTTGCCACAAACATTATAAATTGTGTTTCTGTCATACGTCCTTCCCTCAGTGATAGATCTGTGCGACTCTGACTGGAAGCGTGTTGGTCACTTCCTCAGAGGACCACAGGTCTGCTCCTACTTACAGGTTTTTACTCCAAGCAGACTTTTCCTTGTTCACCTGTCATATTCATGGAATCATCTACAATATGATGACTTTATCCACATTTTCAAACCCCACATCCCCAGATCTTCTTTCCTTTGATATCTCTGTAATGTGTTGAAATGTAAGCAACACTTTGCCACCGGCGCAATCTGCCATGCTCCCGGCACTCACTTGTAATTTCTTGCTACAGGGAAGTTCTCCCTTACAACTACACCTTCTTTACGGAAGTTTCTGCACTTTTTTTCTGCAGTACTGTGTGGAAGATGCCTGCTAACAGACAGCTTTTGATGACAACTAAAGTAGGTCCATGAAAATACTACTCAATGCTCAGCTGACAGCGTAAACAGATGCTGGGAATTCTCCGGATTAACAAAGAAAGCAGAAAACATGACTGTCCACTGGGTCCATGGGTACATGCAGTTTGAATAAACCGTGTTTCTAATCTGTGTGCTTCTTGTCCCCTACGTATTAGAAAAGATACAGAGAAGGGCAAGGAGGGATCATGTATATACAGGAAATGACTGAATACTCTAGATTCCTCATCTGAGAGAGGTAATTACTGAAGAAAGCTATAAAATCATTACACGCATGAAGAAGACATGAGGGAAATGTTATTCTCTGCTTCACAATACAGTAAACGGGTGTTGCAGGATACGGTAAATCTACATGGGTTAAAAAGCAATTAGAAAAATAAGCAGAAAAAACGCATCAAGGGCCTCTGAACAAAAGAATTATTTCTGGTCTGGTGGTTGTATGGGGGGAGTTTTAACTGTGTTTATCATGTTCTTATTGCCCATTCTTCTTTAGATATCTGCTGCTCACAGCTGCTTGAAACTGGCTGTAAGATGAGTCTGACCCAGTACAGTTTCTTTAATTTGTTTTTGTAAATAGGTTCATTCCTCTTGCCAAGAGCTACTGCTGGTAAACACTAAATCTTACATTTGCCATTTGCTTCCTTATCACTATGTACTTCTCTAGTAAGACAGCCAGCCAGCCATTTACTTTGCCCACTCCTTAAACCAAGTGTCTGGTGCAATCTGTAAGTTCAGAAAGCTTTTCACAGTATCAGACTTCTAGATATTTCTTGTAAAGGGCCTCTGAAATCCACACTAAGGAGTATACATCCCACAGGAATCGTAACAGGATATTTAGCATTCCACTCATGGACGGGTGATGTACGTCATGCACATTGGCCCTGACAGCCTTAATACTGAAAAAGAGGAATTAGGGGTGAGAAGAGAAAATAATTATGGAAATATCTTAGGTCATGTTCTGATTTTACTCCAGACTTGAAATGCAATAGGAGTGAACAGCTGATCGCTTACAATATGTGCTAATGAGTCCATTCCGCAGTGACTGAGGAAACTAAGGGGATATCCAAACTCTGACTCTTGGAGCAGGGTATAGCACGGGTGGTTACCATGTTGCTAAGAAGGAAACTCGAATCTGAAAAACTAAAAATCAGTGCAAATTTGAACTTAGACAGGGACAGAATGTTTTTCCCAAGTATATTCTAACAGGACAGTGTACTAACAGCGTGGTGCACTCTGTGAAAAGTAAGTGGGGAACAGCACAGGCAAAAATGGAATTAGATATGCCACTTGTGCAACTTCTGTTTTTCAGAGCAATGATTCACCCGGTTCAGTTGGTGAGATCATGAGATCATCTAGTAGTAGAAGGTTTTGAGCTTACTCAAAGTAGTGAGAAATTCAGAGCAGCAGAAAGATGAACCACATTTCCAGTTACTCTATCCCAAGTTATTTTTTGCACTCTTTTGCAAGAGTTTCGGAAAGACAGAGACCTTTGCTTTATGTTACAAGCAACGGACTTAACATCTACCTATTTTATCATATTCTACCTAAAACCACAAACAGCAATAGATTCGTTTGCAGTGCCTATCAGTGACCTTTAGAGTTTCTGGTCTGGAGCTGAGACGAAGAGTGATAGCTGTGAAAGGAACCAAATTCTGATTGATTTTGTAGACATACTAACAGATTTAGTTAGGTTTCTGCTTGCGTTTTCCCCTTAGCACTCTATGTGAGCTTTCTAAGCTATGACAATTTCTATTGATTCCAAATCTCATATTTCTCACATTTTGTTGTTGCAGCCCCCATTCATGGCTACCGGTATTCAATCAAATATACAACCTGTCATTAAATGCAAGAGTAATTATGAGAAAAAGCATGGCTTCTTGGCCGAAGAGGTGTGCTGCCCTCCCTTGGGAATGTCCAAACACAGGTTCAGCATGGATGCGACATTTGTTGGGCTTTCCAACAAAGGAGCTAAGGCTGAAAGCTCCACCACTGCTACAGTTATCTGTGAAGTTCGAACTGTAGCATACTTTTACATCCCTATATATTAACCGCAAAATAATGCAATATAGCACATGCTACACATGAAAAGGTCTAATATATGTTTGCACACAACCCACAAACTGAACAAGTTAGCCTGTATCTGTTCAGCACACGCTAACCTGTGATTTTTAAGGGTGATGGTGAGGGAAACTTGACATCACATTTGCACTGTATCCTACTTCTTGTAGGATAAGAAAAAAATGTGGGGTTTTCTATTTCCCGGTACCTCCACCTCTTGTGCTTAGGTTAAAAAAACCCAACACCTTTCCTACTGCTGCTTCTGTCTCTTCTTCCACTGGCCTGTCAGTTCTGTAATTAAAATAATAATAAATGCTGCTGTTTCTTTTTTTAGTCCAGGTATTTGGGAGGTAGCCAGACTCACTCTTCTGCAGGAGTAATGCTCCATGTAACTTGGCAAGAACAGACCTTTGTGGATCTCTCTGCAGTCTGTATAGAAATAACTTCACCCACATAATGGCTGATTAATTAGACTTGAGGCAGTGCAGATGAGTTAAAAAGTAAGGAGAGGAGAAACCCACAACTTCCAGTGTAGAGCCACACTGAGAACAATACTTTCTCCCAGACCTCACTGCCACTAATCAAGACTTTGGGCTGTTCAAAATATTTCTATTATTCATAATCAAATGTGAAACAATTCCAACTTAAGACAGCAGCAAAAGCAAAAACTGGAATTCAGTGATAGTATTAATTTGATGTAAAAAAGTACAAATGCTATTTATAATACGGCATTTGACCTTGAACAAACACTGATGAGGTAGAATCACATACAGTTAATTCAACCCCCAAAATTCTGCTTTTTAAACAGCAAATTCACCTAATATAGCATAAAGACACTTCAGGCACAAGCTTTATTGCACCAGGAATAAATAACTGAAGAAACAGGATCAGACTGTATGTTTTACATCTTCCATATGATGAAAAGTACACAGTCCAAGAGAGTGCACCAGAAGTGAACAGTGACACTTCTCAAAAGATAGAGGAAACCTGAAAGGGGAAAAAAGAAGACAGAGAATAAGAAAGGAACAACATTATAGGAAAAAAAAAGAAACTGGACATGCTACAACAGTAAAATACAAAGAAAGTGACCTTAAGTGAAAAAAGATATGAAATAAGGAAAATTAAAATGATACGAAGATGAAATGAAACTGAAAAAAAAAAATTCTTTTAGAGAGCTTTGTCCTCAATTCCACACAATATAGGACATCAGTGTTCCTTTCCTTCTAAACCTCAGATCAAATTCTTCCATGAGAACTACAGGACACACACCCCAGATGCTGGGCAGCCAAGCAAAAGTGAAGCTTTTGGATTGATTCACAAATGGGAGGTTACAGTGGCTCCTCCAGGATCCCAGAATACCCTGATAATTAGGATTTAGTTGACTGGGGTCCCTGACACCAAAAATGACCCAGTGCTTCAGGTCTCAGCAGAATTTACGTGTTACTTTTGTTAAACCTACCTCCTCATGCAGTGAGGATCTAGGTTAGACAGCAGCCCCTGGACTGCAGCTCTGCTGCTGGTTACATGACACAGCCATTGCAGGGGACAGGCACCTGAATTGCTCCAGAGTCACCTGTGACTGAAGAACTGCAGATGGTACCACTGCAAATTTGATAACCTTGAGTCAGTGCACTTACAATCTGCCACGCAAGCTGGAGTAGACTTTTACCTTCAACATTGATAGACTCCAGGTCTGGCTCTATGTAAAATCCAACAAAATTATAAAGTTTCCAGTTTCCATTTCAATCTGTAAGGAATGGTATATTAGGCTTACTAAAAATACCAAGTCTGAAGTGCTCATTTAATTAAAACCTTAGACCAGTAGAAGCTAAACCAATAGAACATAAGAGTAGAAAAGCAAGATACGAACATCTTCCTGTCCTGGTTTCAGCTGGGATAGAGTTAATATTCTTCCCAGTAGTGGTATAGTGCTGTGTTTTGGATTTAGGATGAGAATAACGTCGATAACACACTGACACTGTGGTTGTTGCTAGGCAATGCTTACACTAAGTCAAGGACTTTTCAGCTTCTTGTGCTGCCCAGCCAGCAAGGAGGCTGGGGGTGCCCAAGAAGCTGGGAGGGGACATGTCCAGGACACCTGACCCAAACTGACCAGATGGATATTCCATACCATATGACATCATGCTCAGTATATATAACTTGGGGGAAGCTGGCCAGGGGCAGAACCATGGCTTGAGGACTAGCTGGGCATTGGTCAGCTGGTGGTGATCAATTGTGCTGTGCATCACTTGCTTTGTATAGTGTTTTATTATTTATATCATCATCATCATCACCTTCTTCCTTTTCTGTCCTATTAAACTGTCTTATCTCAACCCATGAGTTTTACTTTTTTCCCCCTGATTCTTTCCTCCATCCCACTGGGGCAGGAAGAGCGAATGAATGGCTATGTGGTCGTTTTAGCTGCCTGCTGGGTTAAACCACAACACTTTTAAACAGAAACAAATTACAGTTAATATATCTGTTAGAATCAGTGTCACATAGAAGTGGAAATGGAAGGCAGGTGAGAAAGGAGATGGTCTGAAAACCCTTCAAAGAAACTAAAAGATCAGAATTTCAATCCCACGGTCTCATATGTGCCCAACTGAAATCAGCAGGTGCCACTGTAATGTGTACATGAATATATAGCAATAAGTAACAGCAAATAGAACTACATGCTTGTGTCTCAAGTGATTAACATGAATTATCTGTTAATTCCTTCCAACTTCACAGAATAGCTGGACCTATTAATATCAAAGGAGATAAACCAGCTACATGACCCCTGTGATTTCTCCTACTCTCTGGTTCCAGGCACAAATCCTGCGGCGGATGGGAACAGACTGCCTTGGCACAGTGCTCCTCTCTGCTACTTCTACTCATCCCTCCAGGAACAAGTGAAGCCCTGGGGACCTAATGCAAGGCCATCTCACTTTCCATTAAAGGACAATAGACGGAACCCAGTGCCAGATCCCCAACAGTATCCTGTAACCATGGCGGTATCTATAACCATTAATTCCTTAGCTGCACTTGGGCACTGGCACAAACCAAGTACATGCCACACAGACCTGAATTTTTTGTATCATTTCTATTAGGTATTATTTTCAGCCACTTTTCCTGCTGAAACAATGTTCTCTCAAAGTTACATATTTAGCACTTTTACATATGCCTTTCCTGTTTTTTGGTTTTTTTTTTTGACTAGCATAATTAAAATATGCATAATTCTCATCAACAAAAGACCTGGAATAAAATATGGCTTCTTTAATTCCTGTCATTCCCATTTTTAGTTTGGTGCCAGTCAGTAGTGCTATATCTGGCACAAAAGTGGTACTGTATCTTTGGTTCTGATGCTTCTCAGATTTCCCTTCTTTCACACAGAAAAGAATTAAAAATACCCCCACTTCACATGTCAACTTCTAAAGTTTGACACTGACACACAGTAAAGGCATGCAAGAAGGACTAGTCCAAAAGACTTATAAACTCACTCAGAATATTTCCAGGTGAGAATTTTAAGCAGAAACATTCAAATTTTTAAAAAGTTAACTGAAGACAAACCATTTCTGGAAGTGTATTTACATAATTAACCTCATATAAATACAGATTAATCACA
This sequence comes from Psophia crepitans, assembly GCA_013399095.1. Lineage (NCBI taxonomy): Eukaryota > Metazoa > Chordata > Aves > Gruiformes > Psophiidae > Psophia > Psophia crepitans. Next base: position 1,158,384 of record VWZZ01002235.1, on the reverse strand, counting down.
ATGGTTGGGCAGATTCCAGTTTATGCAAGTTAAGTAACCACGGCATACTTCATATGCTAACCATAATTTATTTAAATATGATTTTAAATGCTAACCAGAGGTTTATAATTCAGTTCAGTTAAGTGAAGCACTCACTGCGTTTCACCACCAAGCTCTGACTATTTAAACTGACAAGGCTATTTTGGTTGCTATTTTGTGAGACAGGCAGAGAGAACTTGCTGCAAGCACTTGGTGATCTTTAACTGCCACATTAACACTTCAAACTGCAGTTATCAGGGCAGAGGGGCCAAAGCCAGCCCAAGAGCTTGGACGGGAGAGTTATAATTAGCTCCTGAAAATAACTGAATATTCACTCCCTTGACTTCATAGGAAAAAAAATCAGTCAGTCCCTTCAAAGTATTTTTCATGTTTATCTTTGCTGCAGTTAAGTAGACTGAGAAGTTTAACAGGTTATAAGAGCAAAGATGTTCCTGAGTCCGTATGCTGGATTTTATTGGCTATACAGGCCCGCAGCCTAATCCCACAGATCTTTTTCTTTCCCTTCCTTCATTCCCTACATCTATAACTTCACTTCCCTCACCTCCTTATCTCTTACCTTCTTTAGCCTTGTTTCTGTAGCTGATTTGTGAACCCTTAAACTGTCACGAATTTGATGGCAACTGTCCCTATACAGAGTCACAGGGGTTTTCCCCTACTGATCAGGCTGTAATGGTTCGGGAGCAGGAGCAGAGCTATTTTGGCTGTAAAATGTAACATGTTTCGGTTGCTATGTAAACAATAAACTGTATACACGATGCTTGGGTGAGCCATTCAGAATACAAGTATAGTTATCTGGTTAGTCGCTTCTTCACCGCATCACATGGTAATGACTGTGCCACTTGAGATAAGACTTTCACTGTCTCACTTCGCTGCTCAGGTGAACTCAAGAGAATTTGACCTTTATGTTTTATACTGGCCTCTTACACCGTTCGCACTGCACGCAGACACACTGGCACGTTACTGTGTAAGCGCAACACCTAGTACGGGTGCTTTCCTCGTAACCTGCTCCTGAACATTTAAGTAAACCAAGCATGAAGTAAAGCAAAGACTGCAAATTTGCAAATATTTATCCTAACACTACTGCAGACAGCAGGACTGTACCTGAACTACTGGCCACTAACACAGAGCCTAACAAGCTGAGGAAACCTAGCTGTGTGAAACACGTACTCCCTGACGCAGGGCTGCGAGTGGGAACAAGCGACATACGCAGAAATGCTGCCTTCCCTTCCGCCCGAGCGAGCACCGGGAAAGGACAGTACCTCGGGCCGGGCGGGAGCAGGGCCGCGGGCAGACCCCCCACCCTGTCACTCGCTACACGGGACGGTATCTCCCACTGAAACGCTCCGCGTCCGCCCCTCGCCCCCCCGCGGCGCCCG
>VWZZ01002235.1:1049028-1156399 GCA_013399095.1 Psophia crepitans | reverse complement strand
CCGCCGGTCCCGGGGAGCCGCCGCTCGGAGCGGCATTACCGCGGCCGGAGTGCCTGCGGCCGCACCTCCCCGGGCATCCCCCTGCAGCCGCGTCCTCCAAGGCAGCCGGCAGGGAGGGAGAAGAATAACTTCTTCTCTTCTGAACTTTGTTTTTTTTCCCCTAGGAAATACATACGACAGATCAATTATAGTTGATGGAGAAGAAGCATCTCTCGTGGTGTTTGACATATGGGAGCAGGTATGTAAAGCTTTAAGATACTTTTTCCTTATGGCTTGGATCAGTGGTTCACTCTTAAAGAAGTGAGACTACTATACCAATTTCTTTGATCAGATCAGTAACATTAAAAAAGTGACATTAAAAAATAGAATTCATACTGCCTTTGTTCTCTCCTGTAATTAATTTCTTGCAGCTAGGCAGCCAATTTAAAAACCTGAATAGGGCTGGAGTGTGAGTCCCTTAATGCTTTGAATAAGCAGCAGCTTACAGGAGCAGCCCAGGGAATTACTGTAAAATTAGAGGTTCATCATCTTATCAGTGTAGACCTGGTATTATTTCTGGAAACAAGATAATTTTGTTTTGTAATATATTTTAAATAACAATCTTAAATAAAAGTTGGGAGGTTTTACTGACTCTTTATAATAAAGCTAAGAAAAATATCTCCAAGGTGCTTACAATAATTAAATCATTAATCAGTGTTGAATAGATTTTCAGTGCAATAAATCTATCTCTTGCCTTTTGTTTTAGGATGACAGCCAATGGCTTCAGAACCACTGTATGAAAATGGGAGATGCCTATATTATTGTATATTCAGTGACAGACAAAGTTAGTTTTGAAAAGGCCTCTGAGCTAAGAATCCAGCTAAGAAGAGCAAGGCAAACAGAAGACATTCCTATTATTCTTGTGGGCAATAAAAGTGACCTGGTCAGGTCCCGGGAAGTCTCAGTTGATGGTAAGAGACACTATTCATTTGTACAGTAATGTCTGAATTCATAGCAAAGGCCATGGAGGATCATGGCCAATAGAAATGCTCTGGTTTTGATGGAGAAAAATGTATGATTTGAGGCACACCAGAAAAATCAAGACAGCTGGTTCATGCTGAGGGACTTGGAACCACAGAAAACAGTGGAAATGATGGGGGGGGAAAGGTTTGTGACTGCGCAGAGCAACACTTGGAACTACAGTTCAAGAGAAAAATGCTTCAGAGCTGCAAGCTTTAGCATGTTGTTTTGTGTAGGATTCACTGTTGGTCGGTATTGACTGAAATGGTTTCAGTGTACATTTTGTGTGCAGCAGATAGTCTCAAGGTTTGACAGCTTGAGCCATGCTTTTTAAGGAACTGGAGTGCCACGTTACAGAACCCAGACAGCCCTTGAAAAGGGTGATCCCGTACAGCCTGGACAATCCTCTTTCTTCTGGAAGTGACTGCATCACATTTGAGTTGAGCTGGTGGGACCAGGCTCACGCAACTTAGTCTTTTTGTATGTGCTCTCCAGATGTGATCAGTGAGAACTTTCTCAGCTAGTTCCAGCTAGCATTTCGGTAACTAGAACAGGCTAACCACTGCCAACAATACAGTATTAACATAACTTATTTAAACACTTGGTGGCTTTGGCTTTCTCTCCCCACCCCCACTGGGGAAAAATACTCTGAAATAGAAGTGCCTTGATGATGAACCATCTTGCTGTCTAGTTTTATCATGTTCCCCATGTTAAATGCCTGCACAGGGAATTGATTAGAGCTCATCAGGAGATGAGCGCTTTTTTCAGGCTGGTGGCCGTGCATGATTGACCTGTCCTAGTCACGACATCAGTACTTTGCTCAGGTTTACAACTTTGCCATTATTTACCACAAGTTGAACATGGGAATTTGCAGAACAGCAATGTTCCAGAGTTACGTGCTTATGTCTGGAACACTGAGCATCTTGTGTTTTGAATGCAGTCCTAATCAAATCCAATGGTGGCCAACTTCATGACCTGTAGTGATCTGTTCAATAACTTGACCTTGTGGACTGTATCAGCTTAATTTGTAGCTAGCATGGAAAACTCACTTGTTACAGCAAGGTAAAGCTACATAATTGCTCAAAAACTTCCAGAAGAAAAGAAAACCATGTCTTTCCTTACCTCACACTTTCACATCAAACACCAAGCATGCATCCAAGTGCCTCTCCTGTATCAGCTTTAGCTCTTAAACAATACTGGGATGGTCTGTCTGGAGGACTACTGTTGTCCTGTATTCAGTACCATCAGTCAAATGATATTTCTGACCATACCACAACAAACCCAAGACAAGTAAGGGGGAAAAACCATGAGTGCAAACTTTCACTTTCCTACCACGTAGTAAAGCTCTTTCGTGGCATTGAAGACACTTTCCTTATCTAAAGTCAATTTTTTTTTCTATATTTGTATATTTGAGGAAAAATATATTTAATCTCCTCTTTTTCTCTTTCATCCAGAGGGACGGGCCTGTGCTGTTGTGTTTGACTGCAAGTTCATTGAGACCTCAGCTGCTCTTCATCATAATGTTAAGGACCTGTTTGAAGGTATTGTTCGGCAAATTAGACTTCGCAAAGACAGTAAAGAAGACAATGCTAGGAGAATGGCCAACACAAAAAGAAGAGAAAGCATAGGCAAAAAGGCAAAGCGATTCCTTGGGAGAATTGTGGCAAAGAACAATAAGAAGATGGCTTTCAAAGCAAAATCCAAGTCTTGCCATGACTTATCTGTGCTTTAAAGCTTTATCTTGCTTTTGGCAAGGCCAGATGTTGCACGTGGGTGATGGACAAGCATTCGACTGTTACGAGAAGTGCATGGATGATCCTCATGGTGATAACAAGAATGACTTATCAATTGAGACTCTCGTTAATGCCTTAAGGTGCACAAGCAAGTCCAGAAGTCACACTACAATGTCTGCTTCACTGACAAGTGGTTTAATTTTCAATGCGTGGAAGTAAATGAACTTTAAATAAGTGGCTTGACATGCCCACATCTTCACTGTGTACATATGTTATATGTCCTCTTGTCCTGTGGATACCAGAGATGCAAAGATAAGAAAGGATGATGATAAGTATCACCATAGACTTGTCTCGTTTGCAGAGCAAAACTTAAAGTTGTACGCAGGCTCGTACACTCTTTTTAGTATAAAGCAAGCAATGATAAATCTTTTTAAACTTAAATGCAGGGGGGGAAGGGGAGTAGAACCACATTAGAATGGGAAAAAACAAATTATATATATAGTTAAATACAGAACAGATACCATTTTTATGAAGTTAATTTGCACTTCCATTAACCATTATTCAATTAATTTGTTACTTGTTTACATGCAGATTTTATAATAAAGTATTATTTCCTGTTATAATGAATTGTGTTTTTCTCATAGTATGGATAAAGAGTGAAAGAGCAGCTATTTTATACTGATCTTTTTTCACTGTACAAAACATTACATACAGACTATGCAGATTTACACATGATAAAGTTCTAGAACAAGATGAGTCACAAATATTCTGTCTCCTTTTCTTTTAAGTAAGTAGTAAACCCTGCTTTTATGAACACTATACTTCCACAGCTCATATTAGGAAGGGGTGCCTTGACCCTTCATATTATTGCTCATCTTCAACCTAGTTCTCTTGTCAGCTGTGGCTAGAACAGCCCTCTACATAATGCCTTTAGTTAGGCAGATGTCTTGTGTCTATACTGGTAAATTGAAGCCTGCAATGTTCTACCTTTTAAGTCCTTGCCTGACCTGAAGGTCTCATGTTATCAGCCAGTAAACAATTGTGGGGGTTTGGTTTGACGTGTTTCTTTTTGTTTTCTGGGAGCAGTATAATTTTCTGATGTACTCACAAGCCTGTAGCTAGCTTCCAGTGGTTTCAAGAAATTCAAAGCAGTCTGGCAAGGCTGTTTGAAAGAATTGGAGGCTTCACTTGTGGTGTATGGTAGCCTTCAGTGCTGTTAAAGTTTTCATGTTCATTTTACTGTCTTATAATTAATGTGTTTCCATGAGTTTTCCCTGTTTGCTGTTCAGGAAGTTAAAAAGCAATCGTGTCTCGGTGAAAAACTTGGACTTACTGCACTTGCTTTATAAATTCCTCTTCATAGGATACATTCTCTTTAAATTCATCCATAAACTCACCTCTCAGAACCAGTAAAACGTACGCTTTTCTGCCTCCTTCTACTCTCCCTGCCTGAGTCGAGTTCTTTAGGGAGATTGTTCTGGTGCCTGGAAGCTCTGTGTTGTCAGTGACTTTACAGGGACTGACCTTTCCTGTACAGCAGGCAAATGGCATCAGTTGTTAAATCTTACATTGAGCTTCCCTGAGCTAGAACAAGCAGCTCCCTGTGGGGTTAGCCCAGTGCTTGGGCACTCAACAGGCAACAGTTAGTACTGGGGCAAATGGCCTCTGATTTGCATAGGTAATGCACTGTAGAATTAGTGTTTCCTGATGTGCTGCTGGTGGACCTAACTGGTTAGATGCACACACTTTTTGTGAAGAGAGATGTTTGCTTTGTGTCCTCAGCACAAAGTCTAAAGTGAGTAATTCTGTCCTGCTGCCCAAAACTCTTATTTACCTGATGATACGTTTTAATTAGATCTGGCTTTTTTTTCACTAGCCTTGCTTCCTGGCAAACTATTATCACTGAAACATCTAAGCACTGTTATGAGTATGGCACTGGGTGACTGCTTACATGGAAGCTTTTAACTGTCAACACCAAAGCAAGTGCTCTAGTCCTGAAAACTCTACAGCAAGAGTGTCCAAATTCATGTGCATAAATTTAGCACATACCTATTCATGCACATGTTAAGTTACTGAACAAAACTACATGGTGGTCCCTGTACATTTGCAAATCTTCTCGGTTTTGGTTGCCCTGTGCTTTCAGAACGACCAGGAGAGGACTGACATATTTGACTGACTTGTGCGATTTAATTCTGTCCATAACAAATACACGGAATGGGAAGCAAACACATTCACAAAGTGCAAAACATTACAAAAACGTGTCACTCAATGCTGCAACATAACTGCAGCTGCAAAGCCTCCTCAAGGTCATGGCTAACAGCTGTGCTTTTTGTATGCTCTGACCTACAAATCAGATGTTTTACCATGTTCATGAATTCAAAGGTTAGGTTTGGACAACTCTTAAACCTCAAATATTTCCAAGGTGCTCTAGTGCATTGCTAGAGGTTCGTTTAAACTGTGGAAAATAATTTGTATTTTGAAAGTATGTTATATAGGACACTGTGATACAATAAACTGTGAATCACTAATCTACAATGTATTCTATCCGTTAATATTGTACAATAAAGTACTTATTCAAATACTCATTGTATTAATTTTTTCATTCGTTTGTATAAGGATTAGCATAATTCAGCCATGGTTCATGAAAAGGGGGAGGGCTTGTAGTTATTGCAGCTCTGATAACAACCTGCTCTAGACTAAGATCATATTCTATGCTGTAGAAGTATTACCACGAATGCTCTTTTGAAGAGATTTTGTAGCTCCTGAAAGATTTTCTACCTAGAGAAAAAAATAATATCTTGGGTGTCATTTAGTGGAATTCCCAAACAGACATTTTGGAAATTCATGTGCAACACCAGCTAGAAGTCAGTGAAAGGCACCTAACTGACAAATGTCTCTAAAAATCAACCTTCTTCAAAAGGCTGTTTGTGTCCTTAAGCATTTGAAAGTTGTCTATAGGTTTTTGTAATTTGAGATGTTTTATTGGTATGGATACTTGGATTCTTGTCATTAATAGGGTGAATCTATGCCATGTGAAAAATACTGAGTCCCAAACAGCAGTATTTTCTCTAATTATTACCAGAGTAGAACAGAGTGTAAGGGTAACAGTGGTGTGAGTTTTCATATTTTTTGCCAATGTACATCAGTTTTAATTTGGAGGGACAGTTCACACAGTCATTTAATCTTTACTGCCTTCACTGCTGCGGCCAGCTGAAGTTCCTATTGCTGCTAATTGTGGTGGTGGATTTTGTGTTGGCACAAATCCATTTGGAACAGCTAGTTATTAACAACTACAGTGGAAGGACATTGCCTTTTATATGTGACACATATGTTAGGTAAACAAATTAAAGTCTCCTCTGCTTGCTATTGCTAAAATAGCTCCTGTAAATTCTTCACCATATGAAAAATGTGAAGAAAATCATTCCTCCATCTGCCAAAACCACAAAGCGTAAAGTCATGTCACATAAATATAGACGAAATGTTAGCTGCTAGAGGAAGACTTAGCATCACTCAAAATGTCCTTTTACTCAGATGTAGTTTCTCAAAATAGGACTAGAAAAAACAGAGCTTGATCTACATAGTAACATTGCATAACATCACTGTTCTTTACTGAAAGGGAAGGTATAATGAGTTGACAGTGATTAAGAATCCAGTGTATGATAAAAGATCACTAAGACATAGTCCAATAAAAAAAAGTGGGGTAATACTTATATTATGCAGAAATTTGCTTTAGTACTCTTACTCAGAGACAATGTACAGGTTTGATCACATATATATCACAGAGACCTCACTGAATCTGCAGTTGCAGTCAAAGATGATGTCTGTGTGTTCCAGGACCACCATTTAATTTATAATTTACTGCATAATCTCCAGCATTATAATGGACGATTTGTCTCCCTCTTTGCATAAGGGAACATCTGAACTCCATACTACTGAGGTTATTGATTTCTAAAAATTGAAATAATAAATTATGTCTATTGTCCTTGTGCTCTATGACATGGAGCAGGAATAGAGAAGTAAAAGATAAGAAGAGAGAACAAATACCCATTGCTTATCACCAAATAAGAGTTCTCTAAGCCGCTGTTCAGAATCCAGGGGGGAACAATAAAGAATAACTCAACAATGTACTAAGGGTTCTAGCACTATAAGGTAGGAAGCAGGCTAAGAAATTTACTTCAAGTTCTTCACCAACAAAATAGTATTAATTATGTACCACAAAAATATTCTGGCACCTGGGTAAAATGGGCAGTGTATGTTCTAAAGACTGTCCCCTCTCTCGCTCTCTTTTTTTTTCATAGTTATAAATGTGCTGAGTGAATCATTGCAAACCACTTAGGGGCCTACATATTTTTTCCTAATACTTCCCATAGTTGTCACAGCAGCTGAAGAAAATATTAATCTGAACTAAAATTTAACTGATTCAAAGACTGAAATCAATAGAATACATTTGAAAATATTAATTTTCTCACCCTTCTAAAAAAAGCTTCTCTAAGGTCCAAAACAGGTCCTGCAGAAAGGACGGGATTTGGAGAGCAAGTGCTCCTGGTCAGAACAGTCTAGTCAAACCCATAAAAATCTCCTCCGCCTGTTTCTGGCAGTAGGTTCCACTTTCATCAGTCTCATTACACTACTATAAATAATTACAGTACTGTTAGGCTTGTAGTCCCACTGAAGGTTGTGACCCTTACTTTGGGAATGACAGTTTTCAGTTTAGTACATGCCTTGGCAGAAGAACAGTAATTTTTGTCACATCTAAATTGGGTTATTGTAATGCATTATGCTTGACAAAGAGCTTCGAGGAGCTTCAGGTAGCAGGAAATATGGCCACATTAATTAAGCTGGCTAGGTCAAAAGAAACACATAACTTCTGTGCTCAGGCCTGGGTTCCCATAAGTTTCCAGGTGAAGCGGTGATCTAGAAAAGCTGTAAATAGCATTGGACATGACTAATGTTGAAAATGCTTTACTTTGTTGCATGTTTCTTGGCTGGCTACAAAGCTTGTTGAACTCACTATGAAGTCAGCAGCATTGCTTGATTTTGGACTGCTCAACAAAAACAATCTTTGCATTTCTAATGGCAGGTATTCGGGTATCTTATTACAGGTATTCAGACCACAACAGTGCAGTGCATTTAACACTGCAATTGTAACTGCACGAGATCACGCTCTATTTATTACTCTGGAAGATCAAGAATGCAAAAAGCATAAAGCAACAGAAATACATCTTCACTGAACTAAAACATATGGTGAATTTCAAAACCGTGCCAACTTGCGTCAGCTCCACTTCATTACAGGCCTGCCACTGGAATTTATTGAGGAGTGTTCCCCAACCTTCTTCAATGAAGAGAATAACGTAACTCGCTTTGGATATCAACCAGGTGCTGTACAACTTTCTCAAAGATTTTTCAGCTATGGGTATCTCAGTTGTAGGGCTTCTTTGTCACACGCTTTTCATGTCAACTTCAATTTTATCTTTCCAGCCCCCATTGTTAACATTGTCACCCTTGCAGCAGTGGCTCAGCAGTACACTGGGAACGGGAGAGTGGCGCTCCTCTGCTGCTGTGTGACTTACTGAAAAACATCAGCTGTCAACAGTTGTAACATGAACCTGGTCCCCCAGCTCATTGCTTTACATAATATAGTCTAGATAAAAATGTCAGATTTTGCTGCACATAAGTCCCTGATTAAGACAGCATAGCAAATTAAATTACTCTCTCCTTGAATGTCAGGGGTACTGTTGCATTTGCAAGGCAAGAGGGAATGGAAGACTTTTAGCTAATCTGTGCATGGAGGAAAAAAAGAAAAAATGTACACAGTCTGACAGTCACCTCTCATTTTTACCCTATAGTCATTTTTCTAATGGAAATCTTTTCAGCTATGGAGTATTGCTGCGTACGCTCTTCTGCCCTCTGGGTTCTTGCATTTCTATCCTTCCTACCCAGTCCCACATGGAAAATCTTCTTAGAAGTCTGACACATGAGATCTCAAGGAAAACAAGTTAGGTGAAAGATATGAGCAATGGAAAAGTTTCCATAATTCTGAAAAACTAATGAAAACCTTTTATTCAACAAGTTAACGTTTCCATGCAGGGTTTACAACTCACAGTCCACAGCACTGTGATAGTCCATTCAATTTTAAAAGGAAAAATTGGTTAGAGGAACAAAGAAAACACAGAACTTACTGATACTCTGCAGCAGATCAAAAGTGACTGTCTGTAATAAACTGCAAGGAAGTAGGCAAAACAGAAACTACAAGACTAGGTTGTTTCCACTCTATTTTTTTTTTGTCATTACCACTAATAAGCTTTCACTTCTGTGAGTAAAGACACTTACTTTGTATGTATGAAAAATACACAATGAATGCATCTGTGTGTGGGCATTACCTGCCAGACTGTTTTTCTTTTTTTCTCTTACGTAGTAATTTAAAAGATAATACTAAAAACCTAAGTTATAGCATAGAAGTGAGATAAGCACAAAAATAAAGCAGTAGACAGCACTGAGTAAGCGAATAATGCCTCCTGCAGATCTGTCTCATATTCACCTTTTATTTTTTCAAGACACTGGGTAGCTAAAGTATCCATGCACGTCTGCACAACATTTATTCAAAAGCTGAGCTATTCAAGTATAAGAGCAAAACTCTGAATGGGCAAGACCTTAGGAACAAAGATTTAGGATACAAATATGCACCAATATACGCTCTACCTTTTCAGAGATTTCATTAGCAAAATGTCCAACTCTTTTTAGATTGATTTCAAGGGTTCTAGAAAACAGCACATTATATTCTAAAAACATTCAAACCCAAAAAAGTGTTAAGAGCTTTTTAATGAACAATTTTATACTCAGCCTTTAGAAAATGAATTGTAAATGGAGTTTTTAGTTAAATTCTACAGATTGTGACTTGATTAGTAATTGGTTCATTTTTAATTACACGGTAAATAATTAACTATCATGTCTTTATTATTTCACTCCCAAAGTAATGTTCTGCCCTTCAAGAGTAAGGTGGATTAAGGAGCATTTTCAAGTTAACCGGAGAAATTAGGAGCTGGTTAACTTTCTCTTTCATCTGACTTGGGCTGTGACCCCTTTAAACTCACACAGCTCTCAGCTGTCCCTCCCACCAAGGTGAAAAAGGAGGTCACTAGTCCCTGAAGTGAGCCCTGTAGTCATGAACGTTTTGCATGTTTTTCTGCTTTTACATTTCTTTTTTGAATGACTATGCTTAAATATCTGTCAATACAGCATTCATTTGAAGAGTCTGATGTAGAGCAGATGTCAAGCCCAAAAGAACAAACCACAGACAAATTTTGACAGGAGCTTGAATGTTGTGAATATTGTAAAGGCAAATTAGTATTCTGGGTGGCAACTTCAGGTCTCTCTTGGCTGGACAAAGATTTTTAATATTCTCCTCATTAATAAATGTCAGTATTTTCCAGGCTTGTTTTTAAGTGTTTTTGAAGCATTCAGGCACCCTAAACTTTCAGTTTTATGCTGGATGGGGTATGTTTGGTGGCAAGTATCAAAGACAAAATTATATCTATAAAATGACATTTGTTTTACATTGAGTTTTCTAGGACTTTTTACTTTAGATGTTGTAGGAAGACTGACTGTATGTTGGCACCTGCAAAAGTTACATAAAAGACTGAGCAAAAAGGAAAGCATTACAATGAAATCTATACACAACTCAGTATTTCCATTCAAGGGAAAAGCTGGAGTGCTTATGAAGCAAACTACCTCTGACTTCACTGCTGAAATTGCAGATGGGAGATGGAGTGCATAAAGAGGCCAGAGAAGGCCTGTAGGTCCACATGCGGCGTGCACTTTTTGATCACCTCCTGCTGCCAACTGTTCCCTTCCCGAACTCTACAGCAAAGTGCAGATGTTCTCAGGCTGACGCAGAGAAAGGGAGGGCAGTCAGAGGAGGAATAAAAACTTCACGCATACTAACTTCTTGTCTCTCAGCTGCTTCAGTAAGTAACTGCAGCATGGGGATTGCTGACTTCAGCAAGGAGCTGTGCCTGGGGAAGACCAAGGGAAAAGACTCTAAGCCGCTCAAGCAGGAGTTTATTCTTCCGTGCTGTGCTTGGTGGGAAACTTCCTGCATCTCAAAGCATCACCTCCTCCCTTCCTCCTCTTCACTCCCACCCCCACTCCCTAAAGCAAGGGCTATTTTTAATTCACTGATTGTAAAGCTTGCTTTCTCTGCAGCAGGATAGAGGTTTAATTAAAACTCCACCTGGTACTAACATAATCCAGCAAAATCCCATCCGTTTCAGGGAATAAATCCTTGCCGAGGTTGGTTAACCAAAGTGATACAGTTTAGGCAGTTTTCTGTACTCTTCCTTGAATTTCTGTGAGAAAAGCTGCCCAAACTATTCAAAACTCTAAAACATTTTACATGACATTGAAAATGGCTTATTAAGGTCGCTTGGTGACTAATGGATGAAGAACACTAACTGCATTTTAATATCTGTGTTTCGCTTATCCTTTGTAATTTCCGTAAGGATGAACAGAAAAAAACACTCAGCTGAAATTCCTAATACTCCTTACTTCTATCCCTATCTGTACAGCAGAGAAGGCACAACACTTTCATTGTTAAACATACACCCATCTTTATAATTCTTTATTCAACTGACTACTGTTTATGCAAATAGTGTTATTAAGATCACAGGACAAATACCGCTCTTTTCTAGAGAATCAGCAGATTTAGGCTCTGGTTTTGGAAACACTAACACATGCTTAATGTCAGAAGGGTACACGAATGTGTAAAATTGAATGAATATTTAACAGGCTGTTGGTTTGGAATTGCATTCTTGCTATACTATGGGGAAAACAAAAATAGAATCGGGCACTGTGAGAGTGTCTACATCATCACATGAAAATGTATGGTATGTTTGTAGGATCAGGACTATGTTTTGAAAACAAAATAATTGCAGGGCAATTTCTGAGAGAAACAACCACACTCTGGCAAAAACATGATCAAGCACAGGATAGGTCTCCAAACTAATGAAAACCAAAGCCAAACAATTCCTTTGCCTACAGTAATTAGCTTGCCTTGTTTTCCCTAAACTTTGTTGCCATCTTAGATGTTGAATTCTTAAAAAGCTGAATAGATAGATAGATTTACGGTGTAATGTAATCCCACCTTATTTATCTGGAGCTTCTTTTTCTTCTTTATGTCCCATATATGCTGTTTGGTTTCGTGCTGAAACATCAGGTACCGTTCCTATACGTTTGCAATACAGGAGAAGAAACCCAGGTACGTCTCCAGGATTTTTAAGCTCGAAAAGCAAGCCATCCTAAAATGCCTGCTACTTGGATGGTTGGAACACTGAGCTTAAAGGTCAATGTTGTTTTTTCACATGTCTTTCCTAATTCAGACCCCTTCCAATTTAGTTGAACAAGTATATCTTGGAATATGGATGGATGGGGATCTAGTTGCTCTAGCTTCCAGAATCATTGCTTGATGACATTCCTTTTCCTTCCTCCTCCACTTCCCTAATGAAAACAGAGAGTACCTTGGGGGTTTGTCCAGAGGCTGGGAATAACGAAAAAATTGAATTCCTCCAAGGATCATGTGGTAGGAAAATGGTTTCCTCCCCAGCCCTGCTGGCAAATACAACAAGTTAAATGCTAACCCTGATGAAGCCACTAAGTTTTCCCTTAGACCTGGCTGTAGCCAAGAGCTGTATTTCTTCTATCATTAAAGATGTAGTAACTTGAAAAAGCACAAAAAGAAAAATTAGTTCTATTTTTAAACGGATTTTGTTCAAATTTGCTAACTATGCACTGAAAGAATTCAAATCCTGTACCCCATGTTACATATTTTACACATGAATATTTTGCCAGGTGGATGCATTCAGACAGAGAAATTAAGCAAATGAACCCAGTAAAGGTTTCCTGATTATTTTTGTTTCCAACATCTCAAATATTTCAATGACTAAATGCAAAACTATGTTTCTATGTCTGGGAGGCAATTAACAACAACAAAACTGTGGAAAAGGCTTTCATTTTACTTCAGAATGTCAGAGGTCAGAGTCCTATAAAGGCATATGCTTCTGTCACACTTTATTCTGCAGAAGACCTTTATTGAGTTCAAAGAAACAACTTAAATTTAAAAAATTAAACATATGCTGGGGGATCTGGAGAGCTGACCTTCCCCAGCTCACTCTCCACCCCACCTCTTTGCCAGTGAGTACCTGTCCTGCACCCCAGCCACCTGGCTGACCTAGCTCAAGCCACCAGGGAAAGTAAGGCTAAGGTAAGACCTGGACCTCACCTGAGAGGTGCCATCTGTATTTGAAAACAACATTTTAAAGATCCACAGCAGAATTTATCAAAGTTCTTCTATCACAGCTCTCAATGATAGAAGCCCTCCTGTACAAGCTGATGTGTATTAAAGAATGAATCAGAACTAAAACTGATAAACTGCTTTAATAAAGGCAACTTTAATATTGCTCCTTCCCTGATACGCTGACCTTTAGATATGCGCTTGATGCTACTTGAACAAAATTCAAAGTAACATGCATATGTGTTTGCAGAGCTACTGCTCTAATGACTAACTGTGGTACCAGGACATCCATTGTGGTATTACTCCTCTTTTGTGTAAACCAATATTGTTTTCTCAAAATAATTTATTTAAAAGACATTAGGATAATACTGACAGATTAAAATAATGTCCAGTACTTACATGAAAACAGGAGAAATCAAAAACATTCATCCACTGATGGATTTTGTTGCTTTATATCATGGGAATGGCCAATTACATTTAATCAAGTGTTTTAATTTAGTTTATATGAGTGATGCAATTAAGCCAATTTTCTGACACTGAGCCAGACAGCTGGCATAGCTGACTTTAAAAATTATTTTTCTACATACTGTTTTTTCACCATTCACCTTTCCATAAACATAAGCATTTCCATACAGCTCTAATAATTATCTCTGTATTAAAAAAAAAAGAAAAACAACCCAGTATTTACAATATTTTTTTCTTCTTTAATGTTCTGTTTTGATAAAATTACTATTTCCAATTTTCTGCAATACAATCTATAGGTATACCTATAACCTACAAAATAGGTCACCTGCCAAAGTTGTCGCTTTTTAATCCTATTATATACAGAAGATTTGAAAATACTTTTTTTTTTTCCCCCAGGAGTATCAGAAATGGTCAGGCTTCCTTTAAATTCTTCTGCTACATGACTTCTGATAAGGCTGAAAGAAATCTTTACTGATATGGGGAATAAGAATGAATCCTCCTTATTTCCTGTTTAGGTGGTGTATTTCTAGTTAATTTGTTATTTCATATGGGTAATTATATGTATTTTAATAATATTTTAACATTAATTGTATCTGATAACATTTCAAAGATGATTTTTTTCTTTTTAGTTATTTCTAAATAAATCAGAAGATTAAAATTGAGTAAGAAAGTTTTCTCAGATATGTTATTTCTTTCATTGCATTTCAGGATGTCTAAAATGACATTTAGTGTCTGGCTACTGATAATTTCTTTCTCCATGCCTGAAAATAGAAGCAGATTGCTTCTGCTAATAACTTTTCTGTGACACATACTTTTGGACTTCATATGCAGCATTAAGTCAAAAAATAAAAGCCCCTGTTAAGAGAAATAGTAGAATATTGTAATAGTTATGGTCTCTGAAAGAGACTAAAACAGCATTAAATTTCCAAGTATTTGTATTTTTAGCATTAAAATAAGGAAATAAGGTTTTAGTTTTAAGTACAATTTTATGATCCGAGCTACTGTCCTTTCTAAATATGGAATGTCCCTTCCAATAAAAAAAAATTAAAAAAATTATTGCTGGGCATAAAAATATGTAAGTTAACATATTTTCTTGGATATGATCCCAGTTCAGAATGTTGAACGATCCAGTTAAGCTAAGTTTTTTAAGGCATGCTTGACTTTGAGTACATGAGCCATCATCCTCCTATGAGTAGTTGTCTTATTCATGTGCTTAAAACTGGATGTCTACTTAAGAAAGTGGGTGAATCATAACTTAAATCAAGAGTTATTCCATTTAAGTGAACTTACGCTGCTGTGAGATCAGAGTGAAATATAGAGGCCCCCAGTCTTTACTTTTTAAATTTTTATGCAAAGTGAGTCTCCATGTGGAGTTTAGAGGACTCAAATGAAGTGTCTGCTGCATATAGGTACACATGCAGTGCAAAGGACGCTTGGGTGTATTCTACCTCATCTTGAGGCAACCTCTGTAGAAAGTCCTATTTGTGCAGGTTACCTATCTCTCTTCTCACCCCATCTCCAGCCACACTAGCAAATGGCAAAGCTGCAGCTTCTCAGTACTGCCACGCATGTGACTGATCCACACCAATGACACTGGGTATGACTGGGTAAACAGCAGGGGCAAGCTTTAATTTCAGTTTCTCTGAACAAGCTAAGTTCTCAGCAAGGGCCAACTGAATCCAAATACTCAGAAATTTTGGTTGAACAGACACAGATTCACGTATATCATAATGGGATATTTGGATTGTAACATTGTGATATGACTCTAAGAATAACAGTGGACCACAACAGTCTTTTGTACCATAGATACTCTTTCTAGATTGTAAGAAGTTTGATTTTGTCCCTAAAGCATACTATGAACCTGCTGTAGGAATTTGCACTACAAACAGAAATCTGACTAAGATTCTGGAAGAACTGAGCCCCATAACCTTATAATACATCTATCCACAGTCAGCTTATTGCTGCATTAGTTCCATAATTAGATATATAGGGTGTAGGTTGACAAAGACAATGACCTGGTAAAGTAGAAAAGTATGAAAACAAGGTGATAACACTGTAGGAGTTTAATGACAAAGACTTATAATGGTTCAGATAAATCTCTCGCACATACAGCTGCACACTGACAGAATATTGAACCCCATTTTGTGGGAGTAAGTTTGTGCTTTGTCACCTTTGTCTCATTTAGATACCACACTTTCAAACAGAGGAAGATTTATTATTAAAAGGGTCACTGGCATTTCTTGTAATACTGATGTTGAGGTAGTGACATGAGTAGCAAAGCAAAGTGTCTGTTTCTTTGCTCTTCAGACCTTCTGCATACTACAGGAAGACTTACAGAACTCTCATGAAGTCTTTTCATGCTCATGAAGAGTTATAGGAGCAGCCCATAAATATTCATGTTCTTTTTCCCTCTCCATGGTGAGTCACAATACAGCAAATATACATATATGAAATTTTTCCTTCTGAACAGTGAATCATCTGTACTGTTTTGAACAGACTAATTTTTTCATTGGATTGGCATCATACTAAAAGGTACAATGTAAGGTCTCATTCAAGATTTGATTAAATCCATGCTTCTCTGCATTAGGAGGAGCAGTAATGGCCTATGTTTTTTCTCTCATTGATTACTATGCACAGAATTGTTGACTGTAGTTATTGAGTAAACAAAAAGAGGTAACTTTTAATTACAATTTATGTGGGATGTCCTATCTTCTCTATGGGTCCTCTTAATATAAAGCATATGTAGGGACCACATCTTTGAGAAACATTTTCTATTTGCATACTACTATACCAGAACGAAAAAGTAATGTTAGGCATATCAAGGAATCCTGATCATATGTTATTAAATGGGCTAAGATATATTTGTGACATCATTAACAGTTTTCCTCTATGCTTTTTGCCTGAGATGTAATCTGTGAAAAACATCAATAATCAAATAATGGAAATGTGACACCTATCAGTCTATCAGTTCAAGCCTTTGCTGCTTCACCATATTGTCTGACAGTCAGTGATGTTACAAACAAATGTTTTCTGCAGGGATGGAGATAAGATTAACTTCTTCCACACGACCTTTATAACTGCAGTAATCATGTCACCTGAGCAGCCGCCTGTGTAACATGCATGTCTGTTTAATTACCCTGAGAATTTATTTAGACCTGATTCAAGGTTGATGTTGGTCATTCAGATGAGCATGAACCGTAAACTTGTCCTGAGGCAAAATTTTTCAAAAGTGCAGGGATATCCATTGTTGAAGTACTACTCTTACATCTTTAAACTACAATAACTCTCTAGCTTGAGTTCATTAAAGAACAAGAAACTTGACTGTACATGGTTCCAGTATCAAGTAACTCTGACCATACCCCAGATACAGAATTAGAGATTGGTTCAGAACTCATTCCTTAGCATTAAAAGCAATTACAGATTAGGGAGATGAGTTCAGATAATCATGATTAGAAACCTGACACAAAGCTGTTCTGAATTCCAGAGGATTCAGTGGAAGTTGTCAATGTTCAGCACTATTCAAGATTAAATCCTCTATATTAGAGCTTCTCTTACGTGCTGCTAGAAACAGTCTGAACATTTCCTTGAAGTATAGCCAGGTTTCCAGCCATTAATGTCAGAGAGGATTAAACATAGAATGGTATGTTTAAGCTGTTAACCTATGCAAAAATTTTGCTATGTATTTCATTGAAGTAGAGAACTTAAAAGAATGTACTTAGGGTCATTCCAAACAAACAAGCAACTATTCTTATTAGAAAGAGAAGAAAGAAGGACTAAAGTCTACTCTAATGCATATTGATCAGCTCCAGAATAACAGGACTAACTTTCAGGGGGTCATGCCACTGAACAAGATGGATATTGGTTCCATTGCTGTAAGGAGATGTCATCGTAATATTACCAGAAAAAATAATTAATTACTTGTATTTGGTTTTGTCTGAATTAAGAAGTTAATTTATCTTTCAGGTTTTTATGTTGTTATCAAGGATATATCTCATTAGCAGAAAAGAGTATGTAGAGGTACATAAAAGTATGGTGGCTCATTCCCACTGCATTCCTTACACTACCATAAAAACCCACTCAGGACTTCATGGGTATTACTGTGCTCTCATTTTCACTGTTTAGTTGCCCCACCAAAGTCAATGAAATGACACCGTTGTAAAACGGGTACGAGCCAAACAGACTAACCTGGCTCACCTGCACTACCGTTGCCTGGTGCGGCTTACAAGAAACCTTTGCAGCGTATAAATAAATCATTTTCAATCTTAGCTTGCTGTGTGCTTTTCCATTCCTTTTCTCTTCCAGGCCCCTATTGTTGGTATCCAGGAAATAGAAGAAAAAGCCACTAGTATCAGAAAAAAATAGATTGATTTTAACATATTTGTCTTCAGCAGCCTCCTTTTTTGCCTTACATCCAGCAAACTTTTATACTAATAGCATTTTTGAAGGAGACCAAGACTCGTAGTTCAGTCTGAAGAATGGACTTTGTCTGGTCTTTATTTATTTTTAAAAAAATACGCTTAAAAGTAGTATTTGGAACATGGTTTTCCTCCAAGCAAAGTGTCAACAGAAATACATAAGTATTTAAAAAATATTCATAGAATAATTAAAAAAACCTCCTGAAAATTTAGACTTGAACATGTTGCTGTGGTAACTCCAAGTAGTCACAATTTACACTCTATTCTGCTGCATGAGCTGAGGTACTTAATAGGGCAATATGCACCCATAAAGCACCAAAGTGTTTCCACTTCTTACATGTCTTAAGAGTTCCTAAACATTGTGCATCAAAAAGAGTAGGATAATAGGGAGGTTAGTTTGCAGAGGAGAGCTATCAGAGACCCAGAGAATACTTCCTAGAAGGCTCTGAGGGTATATCCAATTATATTCCTTACTATTTAAAGCCATAATTTTTCAGGTTTTAATTAACATCTTCATTTTAAATGAAGAATTAGACACACCTAGCCTACCTTTAGTTCTACAATTACTAGCTATATAATCTTTGCACAGTAAATTATGAAAGCCAAACACAATATCCTAAATTTCTAAGTATAAACACTGTTGGCTGGAGCCACTCAATTAAAATACATACTGAAAACAATTTATAATGTGCACTTTTCAGTGTCTTGGGATCTCATAAGGCACAGAGAGATTTTGGAGAAGGCATCATGATTATTAAAGAAAACAAAGCTGAAGTCCTTTTAACATAAATATTATGCTCCTGCTCAATCGTATAAAGGAGGCTGCAACCAAAGTAAGTATCATTGATACTAAGTTTGCCTTTTAATTCCTAACAATCTGTTTGACTTTGGTAAAGGCCCTCTGATAGAATAACAAATGGTCATTCTCCTTCCTAGTCATAAGCACCATCTGCCATTTATTAGGTGCTTCAGTGACTCATTAGTCTGTACTTAAATTGACTTTGTACAGAACACTGCCATTTTATTGCTGCTGTGCTTCCCACCACCAGCTAGGACCCTTACAGTCAATACCAATATCATCAGTATCTTTGAAAACAGTTTCCAGGTTTATGCAACTGATGCTGGAATTTGATTTTCAGTTTTAGTATTGTTTTCTTCACCTAGCATTTTCTGAATTCATGAGCACACAGCATGGTCCAAATACCACTGTACAGAGTAAAGTGACACACATTTTCAAAGGGGATTTTAAAATGTTTTGCATAAGTTAAAAGTGTGTTCGGAGTGCACAACTGCCCAACTGCATATGCAGAGTTGTGTTTTGTGCACTGAAATAGACATTAAATGAATGTGAAAAAGCATTATGGACATAGTTTTGATATTGCTTGAAAAGCTACTCAGAAAATATGACTAAAACCTCTTTAAGTAACAAATTAAAATGCATTTTGATGCCAGTTTACTTTCTCCTTAAAATTGCTTCCAGATATATCTATTTCTGCAAATATTCTAGCTATTGAGTATAGACCAAGTCCCATATTGCTAAAAAAACCCAGCAGTTCTTAGCAAACATAGCAAGGCCACATCAGCCTCCCTAGCTCCTTTCTGAAAAGGTACATTCCTCTTGCATTCAAAGCCAAAAGTTTTACAGATCACATGTACTAATCTTTGTCAATTTAGTAAAAAATTTCATTAAAATAATTCAATGCATAAATTATATAGCATTTATAATAAAAAGCTCAGAAATTATTTCTCTCCCAGAAAGAAGCCTAGAACTGAATATCAAAAGAAGTAGTATAAAATGCCTTCCCTCCACAAAGATAATCACAGCCATCCATGTGGGAAGGAGAAATACCATGCTTTACTCTTTGGGATTAGGGCATCCTTTCAATTTGCCATTTGGCATTATGAACACAGTAAACAAAGAGAGAAAATATAGAAACCATGTGACTGCATGTTCCATAGCCTTTTGCACACTGCTGCTGTAGACTTGCTTTCAGATGTCAGTACAAAGCTGCCTGCTCACTGATGCTCAGTAAGAAATGTCAGGGAAGAGATAAGCAGGTTAAAAGGAGACCATTTCAGAAACATGGACTGTTCTATCATTAGTTCTATAGATAAACTTCCCAACATATTTTTGAACAGCAAATACTATTGCTTAGCCAAAGTCAGAAGGAGACAGTACTTTATTATGGAAATAGGGATGATTTCAGGAACTTCATATAGGGTGAGACAGTTTAACCTTGTTAGACTGTTGTTTTAAGCTGGTAGTGTATTTAAGTTTTTATGTTAAAATGATTCTTCTTGTCAGAAAAATGGGGAAAATATAAGTGCGAATCTTCAGGACGTAAGTCAAAAATAGAAATTAAATTACCTGTCTTTGCATGAGTGTTAAGATGTCATAGAATGGTAAATAAGGGCCAAATTCTTGATAATTCCCAGTTTTGCAATAGAAGGAATTCATATAATGGTTTGGGTTGGAAGGGACCTGTAAAGGTCTAGCCCAATCTTCTCCCCCTGCAGTGAGCAGGGACATCTTCAACTAGATCAGGTTGCTTAGAGCCCTGTTCAGCCTGACTTTGACTGTTTCCAAGGATGGGGCATCTACCACCTCTCTGGTCAACCTGTTCTAGTGCCTCACCACCCTCATAGTGAAGAATTTCTTCCTTATATCTAGTCTGAATCTACCCTCTTATACTCCTTGTTCTATCGCTACAGGCCCTACTAAAAAGTCTGTCCATCTTTCTTATAAGCCCCCTATAAGTACTGAAAGGCCACAATAACCCAGCTCCCTCAGCCTTTCCTCACAGGAGAGATGTTCCATCCCTCTGACCATTTTTGTGGCCCTCCGCTGGACCCACTCCACCTGGTCCATGTCTTTCCTGTGCTGAGGACCCCAGAGCTGGATGAAGTACTCCAGATGGAGTTTCACCAGAACAGAGGGGCAGAACCATCTCCCTCAGCCTGCTGGTCACATGTCTTTTGATGCAGCCCAGGACACAGCTGGCTTTCTGGGCTGCAAGCACACGTTGCCAGCTCATGTCCAGCTTCTCATCCACCAGTACCTGCAAGTCCTTCTTCACAGGGCTGCTCTCAATCCCTTCATCCCCCAGTCTGTATTGATTCTGGGGGTGGCCCAGACCCAGGTGCAGGACCTTGCATGTGGTTCACAGGCACACTTCCTAAGTTTGTCCATTGTTCTGAAATACGTTGCAACTGGGACTTGTCATATCTGATGAGACACTTTGTGATCACCATTTCAGCATAAACTCTAATGCTCCAAACAGTAAGCAAAGCGCATGTCATTAATCTTCTGGAAACATTCTGGAAAGTTAAACTGAAAGGATGAGCCCAGCTTCCCAGGAAAAAGACTATTAAATTATTTCTGTATCTGCTTGTGCTTGGTGACTAATGTCAAAAAGGAACAAAATCAGTTGCATCATATTTTACTTGTCAACAGGATTTACAATGCAGAAGAAGATGTGTGGATCACAAAGGGAAAGAAGTGGCTTTAAACCATCAGGTACCACCTTATGGACATTAAAGACTGGAGTGGTAACAGACCAGATAGTATACTATTTTCTTGATGTGATCCTGTAAATGCACACTCAATCTATAGATCACCTTTACCTGCAAACATATATTGAAGTGTTCTTTTTTCACAATATGCTTTTAAAGTATGCTAATGTATTTTTAGAAGTCCTCTTTAGTCATATCTAAATACATCACAAAAGGATTTAATTTAGACTGCGATTAATTTTCCTCTCCCCTACACAGCAAGTACAAATGGCATAAAAAGCTCCTACATGAAACAGGAAGTATTTTAAAGCCAGCACAGATGTCAGGGAGTCATGATGCAAGGCAAAAATCAGCAGAGAATATGACCTATTTGGTACTGTATTCTACTCACATTGTTATAAATCAGCAGTAGCTCCACTGAACTTTGACTTATCATACTGATGAAAATGAGGTGTAAGCCAGAGAGTAAGATCCTTGATTAATCACGCGACCTTTTTTCTGTCTGAAATACTTAGTTGCCTTCAGCATGATGGTCTCCTCAATGTATTCATTTGGCTTGCATTGGTCATGCTGGTTTGCGTCATGTCTCAGAAGGTGGCTTTTAACAGCAATATTCACTGTATTGTAGATGTTATAAAAGATTTGCTGTGCATTTCTATATGTTTGTAAGGGAGGCAAAAGTTGCTTCACACCACAGCAGCAGAAGGATTCATAATGTGAAGGCTAAATGGGTTTTAATGTGTACTTGTCATTTGCTCCAATCTGTAACAAAAACCTCTTGAGAACAAAGAAAATAGGTGGAGAAACATAGCGCTACATTACTGACATTTAATGTAACAACGCTTTCCTAACGCTACTTTCTAAATACTGCTGCTCCAAATATTAACCCTTAAATGGCCTGTCTCCACTTTCATATTAATGGGAATACACCATATTGAGTTAGATGCTTTATGAATGCTTACTCCTGAGGACAATCCTGTGAAACGTTGGATATCTACCATCCCTCATAAGAAGACACACATTTTTGACCAAGCAATTAGCAGGTCCTTTGGGATTCCCCATGCACGTCAAACCACACACCACTACCCAATCTGCATTTAGCAAATGCGATCTGATTGCATAAGCTACTAACACATGGTAATCCTCCACTATGTCTAGCAAATCCCACTGATATTGGCATATAAACAAAGGCATCCCTAAGATTTAAAAACTTACAGGACATGAATTTAAGAAAAGAAACAGGCAGTGAATGCAGAATCAGCCTGAAGACAGTAATGATGGGATGGTACACACTGCTCTGTCTTTTCCATCTGAAAAACCAAATTCTGATACAAAATGCCTTTAAGTATAATGCAGTTAACGTTCCCAGGATAGGCAGATGCTCACTAGGAAAACAAACGTGTCTATAAGAAGTATTTGTCATGTTGAACCGCACTGTTTTAGATAAATTACTGTGCCACCAAAACCAATTTGCAGTCTTTAAACCTGGACTATCCTTTGCGCCCAGCTGTGCCATTGGCTCAGATGGCCCTTCCATGCCAAATGCTGAGTTGTAGTATAAAATCCTCACACAGACTCCAAGCCAACCTTCAGAGCATATATTTCCAGATGGATTCAAGGACATGGGCTATTTCTTTATCTGTAGAAGGTAAGATAGAACTGGGTAGTTCTCCCTTGTTTTGTATTGAAGTGTTTGAACAACTATATACCTTAAGCCTTAGGAAACAGAAAGTCAGATATCTGTTTTGAGACCGTGCAGAACACATCCAGGCATATGAACTAAAAACCGGAATGTTTTAGAGGCTCAAGGATGTATTGTCTCTTTTAGAGCTAGGAATAAGCTGGAGAGCTGTTTAGTTCCTGTTACCACAAAGAGTCATGAACTCCCTAAAGCACATTAGCCAAATTAACACACAGTAGAGAAGCAAAAGCACACAACACAGCAGCTGTCATATCATGAAACTTTGTTTTATATGAGGAAAAAGGCCCTTTAATAACTGATATAAGATTGTTCCATCAGGTTTTCATTTCTGATTTTAAATTACCTTAGCAGTAGAAATCTAATACTTTGACATTAACTCAGAGTGGCACTTTATAATGCTCTCAGCAATGCTGAGATTCTGTAACTCCAGGCAGAAAACTTTCTTCCAGATTGCATCCCAATGCATGTATCATCCCAATGATGCTGCCCCGATGACTCCTATCCTCAGTTCTTTTGTAAATAAAATCCAATATGCAAAGTTTTATTTTATAGCAAATTTTTTTTTCTGAATCTGCAGATTATAAAGTACAGCTGAGAAGGAGCAAATTGTTATCCTTGAAAAACACTGCCTCATGCTTTGTGTACACCCACACGATGCATCACCAATAATGACAGGTTGGATTAGGTTTTTTTTTTTGCAGTGCAGTGAAAGGTCTTTTTGAAGTTTGTTTTGTGCGCCTGCAGTCATTGTGTACTGTATGAAAGCTTCTCTAAAGACTAAGTCCATACTAATGTAGCAGCCATAGAACATTTTGGAAAGCGCAACTAAAAAGTCAATACGTATGGGTAGTGGATTAAATATAAAGAATTTTTTAAACCCATAACTTGGAATTGTGTCAAATTGTGCTTATTATTTTGCATCATTAGGAAAGAAAAGAGGAAGGAAAAGGGAGCAAAAAGACTTAGAGAAATATTGCTTTCCTTTAAAAAACTACCAACAAACCTAATAACAACGCCAAATGTTGCAAAAGAGAACTATAAAAGTAAATGTCTGGTCCTCCAAAACAGAACATCCAGCCTGAGAAGTTTTTAATCACATGCTGTATCAACTGAAGAATGAATGTTTTGGCTGGCCTTCAATGGCCTGGATCTGTAGTAGAGTCTCCTGCCTTAGACATTTTGCAAATGACATCTTATACAGAGAACAATCGCCTGGAAATGTAACAATATAACATAATTCAAAAGCAATAATGGAATGAATTGGGAAGGCAGAGCTATCTCATCTTTTAAGAGGCTAACACAGGTTACAATGCTCTGTTTAAACGTATATCACTGCTTTGTTTTACAACAGCACAGAAGTTTTACTCCTGGTTACCTCTCCATATTCTTTATGCAATAGCAAAGGGAAACACCTATTACTTAATTATGAAATTAAAAATTCAAATCTGTAAACTGCTTTAATGTATTTTTCTTTTACTTTTACATTTCCAAATGCTATTTAAGACTGACCACTATAATGGGAAGGGCACTTTAAAACAAACCCAAGGCTGAGATAGTAATTTTGATTGTATTCATGAAACTAGGAAAAGTTCCCCCCCCCCCTAGAAAAACAGCTGACGGCCATCACTTCAGGTCCTTGTTTATGTTTTAGATAAAGGCTAAGGTTGGAATAACAGTTAGAAACAATGACCAATCTGAACAGCTAGTTTCTTATATTATATGAAAGCTGTTTCAACTACACTGTCACTGAAAATATGTGTCAAAGAGCAAATTCCAAAAGAAAGGTTCAGGTGAAATATTTTTTTTCCAGCCTTCAAATGTAATATCACTCCTCTAATGTCTAAAACACAGCTGTCATTCAGGTGATTTCCTTTCTTCCAGGAACCATTTAGTAATGAAACACATGATCCAAATAACTCTGTTTTAGGTTAACAGATTGCAAAATATGAAGCTTTCCTAGCTTCTCTCTCCTGGCTGCTATTGCTTCTGTACTGACATGGCAACCTGATACAAATCTTACCTTCTGATACAAAAGCAAAAGCATCCTCTGCCTCCCTCATGATAACAGAAGAGCACCTCTTCATGCAAGAATTCTAATAAATTTCTATGGTTTTCAGTCCTTAGTCACTACAGAAGCTGCATCACCAGCTCAACAGAAATGTAGGAGGGAAAAACACTCAAAGATAAATCTACATTCCCCTGCCAGAGTCCTTTAATATAAACTTAAACCCTACATCCTCTCCCACTCCTGACATTCCTGGCTCCAGTCAATAAGATTAGGTGTATAGAAGAAGCGGGAAGGTAATCCAGCAAAGTTTTGGAACTAGAGGAAAGGTCCACACAGAGCACTTGGGGATGGACTACCTTCTGCTCACAGAGAAGCCAAGCAAAAGGTGGAAAGAGGTCTGCAATTCAGTGACAAATTGCTGGAGTTCTCAGGGGTCTGAGACTGTCCTCACTGAGGAAACACTGGTCATCGTGAGTCAGCTTGACATCATCTCTGTTCAGCCTTAGACAGTAACACCCATGACACTGGCATGCCAGGCAGCTCAGGATGCCTGGTGCCTAAGGATTTGGGAGCTGGTTTAGCTACATTAGCTTGTCTGAATGGGCCCCTCTATTGGAAGTGGAAAGGGAGAGTTTCCTAAATCCAGCTTCTGAAAGCTCTTCCTCCCAACTGCCTGCAATAACAAAGGAGTGTCCCATGCTGTATGCTGTGCAGTCACTTTGTCATGAAAACAAACATCATCTCAGATAAGTGATAGTGAACATAGGTCACAGCATCGCCAAGAAAAAGATCAATATAATATCTAGGTGGCTCAGTTGCCTATGTACTACTTCATCTGTCTATTGGCAGAGCAGCTCTCCCCTCAGAGCCCAGAAGCTGCGCTTCTCTCTCCTGGTGCCTCTCATTCAGGGCTCCTTGAAGACCTTTTCCTGGCAACACTTCATTTCCTTTCCAGCAGCAGGTGCTGCAGTCACCTTAAAGCAAAAGTCTAGCAGCTGGTAACCCAGGATTATCGGCAGTGAATGTTTAGTACAATCATTACAAGCCTCTGAAAAACACATAGGTATCATGGAAAATAGTCTTGTTTTTCTCCCTGAAAGGCTGAACTCCACACTTTTTACATTCTTACCCCTAGATTCTAGGAAATACCTAAAATCAGTGCTGCATTGTCCCAGCATCTTAATCCAACCCTAACTGCCTGTTCAGCTCGCACTGTCAGCACGGTAACAGAAACACAGGGTTGTCTAATGCACAGAGTAAAGCCCGCTATTGTTCTCTTTATTGGAACTCCAAAGGGAATCCCTCAGGCATGTGAAGATGCAAAAGGGGTAGGAAAAGGTTGCTTAAAATAACAATCTTATTTTAAACATGAATTAGAGATTGCACGGTCTTTCCTCAGAGCAAAGAAAGTAATGCAGTGAGGGAACTGAATCACATGCCTGTATCCACATACTTTGGGGATAGAGTCATATGGGTTAAGAGGCACAAAATCTAAACAAAATCACCCAAGAGACACATTAATGCTAGCACAAACAAACGGATGTTTAAATTAGAATGAGGTCTCCATTATGGTTTTGCCTGTTATTTTGAGGACTGATGAGACACCACACACATCCCATTTATAATGGTCACCTTCTCCTTGTTAGGAACTGTTCTGCATCCATGGAGTAGAAAGGGTTTATGTCTTATAAAAACAACTGACAAGCTGTATTTCATGAGGTCTGTACTATCTAAACACAAGTGTTTGTAGCTGCATTTCCATAGTAACAGCAAAAAAATTGGTTATAATTTTCTGAGTTTGCTATCCATTCTTCCTTAGACTATCTGACATAAAAGTGTTTATTGCTTTTCACTAGTGCAGCACTGCAGAAATATTTTTAGCTCTGCTAATTCAATTTCACATTTAAATCAATCTGAAAATGAGTTAACTTTCAGTTTGCCAAAGGATGTCAGGCAAAGCTTTCACTGATTTGATTTTGCTTTGGCTTGTGATGATGGAAAGATTACACCATATAACAACAAGGAAACATGTTCCAAAGTTCAAAAAAATTTCATTATTTCATTTTAATTTCATTATTCCCCTTTTGAATTTATTTTATATAAAATGGTGCTGTTTGTGGAACTGTGGAGGCTTGCACTATCTCATCACAAGTCTGAACAACATAATTATATATTCAAAGGATCTCAAAGCAGATTGAGAAAATTACGTATACAAGTCCTGCAATATTGCAGTGAGCGGGCATAAATTAATACATTTTACATTAACTGAGGCAAAGATTAGTGACGGCTGGGTATTTAAATGTTCATTCACAAATCCAGTTAAAGTCAATAGAAACTGGTTAACTTCAGAGTCAAATAGTCTGCCTACTGATACACAGAATGAGTCAGGCAGAAATGAACCCCCAAGCCCAACATCTCTTGATTGCCAGATGCTTTCTATAGCTAGTTGACCATATCTCATTTTTTAATATTATATATTAAGCAGCCTATTATGCCAAAACACATTGGCAGAGTCTTCAACCACAGCTGCTTTAGGAGCATACACTGTACTGCAACTAGATGCAAGAGCAATATTGTCTCCAGTTTCATCCTGAGGACTGTTGCGTCTCTAAAAAGAATAACTGATAAAGAGAATTAAGTTCTTTTGATAAGAAGAAATTCAGGGCTGCTAACAGGGACAAGCTTCTTGATTCATACTCAGGATAGGTAAGGAGTGATGACAAAGACTTCCTAATGTCTACCCAAAGTGCCTCAACAGTGCCTTGAGTAGATTGTTTCTACAGGGCAGTTACATTTCTATGCCTACTTATTCTTAATAGTAATCTTCTGTGGCTGCCAGCAAAAATTCATGGTGTTTTTAGGGACTGTATCCTTGAGATTGAATCATTCCAATGTTATTCATATTTTTTAAAACTTGAAATATTTCCATTTACATTAATGTTTTACCCATGATACCAAGTTCAGTAGCAAAGTAGAGAGGCCCATTACTATTGGAAGGGGAGCTCCCCTCAGAGCCTCTGTTTTCCCCAGTTGATCCAGTCAGAAAACATTTATGCAATGCTAGATCTTGACAGAGAAAGTCAGGCAGAGCTAAGTATAAATATAAGGAATAGCGAGTCTGAAGTTTGTTGTGGTTTCAACTGGCAGGCAGTTGAAACAACCACACAGCCATTTGCTCATTTCCTCCCTCCCTGTGAGAGATAATTGAAAAGAAAAAAGGTAAAACTCATGGGTTGAGATAAAAACAGTTTAATAGGACAAAAAAGGAAAGAATAATAATAATATACAAAACAAGTGGTGCAGAGCACAATTGCTCACCACCTGAAGCCAATACTCAGCTAGGTTCTGAGCTGTATCACCTCCAGGCTAACCCCCCCAGTGACATATAGAGCATGACATCATATGGTGTGGCATAGCCCTTTGGCCAGTTCAGTTTGGGTCAGCTGTCCTGGCTGCATTCCCTCCCAGCTTCTTGGGCACCCCCCACCTTCTTGCTGGCAGGCCACAATGAAAAGCTGAAAAGTCCTTGACTGCTTGGCAACAACTAAAAGTATTAGTGTGCTATCAACAGTATTCTCATCCTAAATCCAAAACACAGCACTATACCAGCTGCTAGGAAGAAAATTAACTCTATCTCAGTCAGAACAAGGACAAGTTGCAGTATGACTTCCATTAGTGCTCAGAATATTCAAGTATACAGACAATTTTGTTAATATGAATTAAGGAAGCTTCACATATGTGAAACAATAGGATTCTTAAAGATAAGGTCAGGGAAACAACCTTTTGGTGCTAATAACTCCTTTTCTCACACTAGGATTTATGTCCCTGCACACTGCTTTGCCATTCTTAATGGCTAGCTCTTCAGCATTTCCAGGCAGTGGGAAATGCTGTTATCTCCTACAGACGAAAAGACACTAGGTAGAGTCATTTGCTCAAATTCATATGAGCAGCCTGTGACTGACAGGCAGAATCCTATACTGTTCTGTGCCTTATCTGTTAAGCCCCTCCCTTGAGGAATAAAATTCTGATATAAATTGTAGAATGCAGTTCTCCTTTTCAGTACAGAAGGACTGTACTGGATTAGGAGAAGGATTTGACCCTTAACTATAAATCCAGTGATTTCTCCAAAGTAACTAACGTGGTCTTTAATTCTGATTTGAAGCATTAACTCTGTTTAAGTTTTTACATCAGTGTTTTATTCTTTTACAGTACCTCCAGTTATTTCCATGAGACTAAATCTCATGATCTTCCACTATGTAATTAGTTATAATGCACCCAAAATACCAGGGAAATCACTGTAATTTCCCTGAAAACAGTCAGAATGAAAACACCAGCCTCTGGTCCAGTGAGGACAGATGATGTACTAAAGGTGTTGCACAGGGCCCTCTGAAGGAAGAGAGCACAGAAAGCAGTTTGGGCACTCCTGCAGCAAGGTAGATCTAGCAGCAGCACTGTTAAGCAAATCTGTGCTTTAAGTACTGTTTTGTGTTCTCCTAAACTTGATCGCAGAATCCATCAACCTGTAACAAGACTATTAAGAAGGAATACTGAGCCAAATCTTGAGTTGGGTAGACATACGGTACAGGTCTTATTGGCTACAGTATCTTGTCTTGGATTATTTTTTTTAAAAATGTCCTTGCTATGATGCTACTGTCCCACTTTTCCAAAAGGATGTAACAGAAAAGAGTTTACTGATGTTTCAGTGATGTAGGAACATACGGTCTTAGATATTTATAGAAAGAGCCCTGGGACTTTCATGTATTAGGAAAGCCTGCAAGCTGCCATCTGGGATTCTGAAGTCTATTTTCTGTCAGTGATAACACATTTTACCTTTAGACTTTAGATTTTTCTCTGAATATATGAAACTGAGAAAAGAGCATGCAATGAAGTCCTGTTTGAAGATCTCTACAGACAAACTCATTCAAAATGTGATCAATACTTGCCAGACAGTAAGTCTGTTTATAAACAGAAAGTTATTTCTGTTTATAAACAGAAAGTAATTTTAGCTCTTTGTAGTCCAGCTCATGGCAGAAATGCTCAGCTTCTGTACAAGACTAACTACTTAGCTTGTTTTGGTGATGCATCACTTCCGAACTAGATAGGCTAGCAGTTCAAAAGTTTAGAGTATTTACCAGCACAGTCCACATGCAGCATGAAGTAGCATAAGAGAGTTCTTATGCCTCACTGTAGCTAAAGATACAGTTGGCAGAGGGGGGGGAAAGAGGAAATGTGGAATTTTAAGTAATTATTTTCTTTACACACTAGCTGTCCACTCTTGTATTCTCCTCTTTCCATTAGTTCTGCTAATATAACACTAGGGTTTGTGTAATCTATAAAAACTTATTGAAGAGTTATAGAAAACACAAGTAGCCTCATAGAATCTTAGGAATCTTAGGCCCTTTCAGTCCAAGATGTCCTTATTTTTCCAAATTTTAGTATTAAGAGTTGAGTATTACATCTATACTGCAGATCATAGCAGAGTTTTTATACAACTGAGAATATTAATGCTAAATTCTACTAAGAATAATAAGTCACGTTAAATTTTTTTCACCAGTTTGAACTGTATCAGCATGAGATTCAGGTTCTTGCTGGGAACAGCGACAGACTGCTGGTACAGTGATCCACTTACACTGCTGATAACAGTGATGGATGAGAATGACAACTTGTTAGTATTCACCCCGGAGTTTTATCAGGTAGCACTCAAGGAGAATGCAGCCAAATGTGTGAACAGTTCCTATGCAGTAACACTGCATAAAGCTGTAAATGTAGGAGTCCACCACAGCTCTGAGAAAGAATAATAATTTACTTAAGACTCAGCTGCACAATCTTTAGTTCAGTGAGAATCTAACCCTAGTGGCTTTTAAGTGACAGAAACCAACGCAAGTTCTGTGCAAAAAAAAAAAAAAAAAGGAATGAAAGTGCACTTGAAAGATTCAGATTTTGATCTGGAAGAGGCACAGTGATTCATGAACTAACAAAAAACCCTATGAGGAAAAGCTTAGGGATCAGCAGTGGAAAACCTACTAAAAGTTATGAAAGCTCTCATTAATCTAACTGGAGATGAATGCATAATACCTGAACATTCACTATTTTTCTCATGTCTTTCTGCTTTAACATCTTGTTTTATTTGTATTTCTGCAAAGAAACTTGTTATCACATTCTTTAATGTATATTACATAAAATATAATCTCAAACCACTGAAATGAAAAACAATTTAATTCTAAACAATTTTCTCCCAAGTAGTGATCAAAGCATATACCTCATTAAAATGACCTTTTTAATTGTTGTATTTATAGTGAGTTTTTAACTCACTCAACTCAGTATTTTTACTGCTTGCAGGAAGTAAGATCATCACAGTAAAGGCAGAGAATATTAATGACCCAAAGTTCAATAATTCTAAAATTGCTCATGAGATACTGAGCCAGGAGCCTCAGGTATCAAATGGCTTTTCCTTTCACATTGGCAAGGAAATTCAAGTGATAAGCAAAGAAATTGGAGTGATAACCTTACAGGATTACAATTTAAACACCAGTGATGTGAAGCGCTACCGGCCTCTTTGCTGAAAGCAGCAGCCCTTTTGAGTGACTTTGAGTATGGTCTGTTTTCTGTAGTCCATAAGAGTAACTTAATTTCATGTTCTTTACGCTGGCCATTACCATGATTCATGAAGATGATGCAGTGATTCCCCCAGTAACACAGCACTACTGCAGCTCTGATAACATGGGTCTTTCTATAGGAACTTTACAAATAGCAATGGCACACTCAGGCTGAAGTGACATAGATCCATTTCACATAGAGCATCCACATATATACCCTCACACTACAGGTGATTTTACAATTAAGACTGCTATAGAACATCACTTACTGGACAGATCACAAACTTTGTTATCCCAGCTTCTCTTGTCAGCAGGTTTAAGACAGATCTTGAATCCTCAGAGATTATCTCTTGTCAAACCCACAACATCAGAATCCACAGCAGTCAGGACAGTGTCCTGTTAAATAATGTCTGCTTCTGCATCAAATATTTACTTCAGGTAAAGAAGCCTTGAATGTTCAACTTGTGTTTCCCTGCCAGATCTCAGCAGCTTTTGTAACATTTTCATTAATATGATGGATATGAGCAACTCTCCCACCTTCTCACGAAGGTATACTCTATTCTATTGCTACTAAATTACTGCTCCTGACAACAGCATATTGCTTACTATAGTAGTATATTAGTGACTGGGAGGTATCCTCTCTAGTTGCAAAGACTAAGTGATTAACGTTGCAGCCATACTCTTTTCTCCTGTCTGTTTTGTACATGAAAGAAGTCCAGACATATTTGAACACTCAAACTGGGAAAAACAAAGGGTGTGCAAATAATAATGTATTTATCAGCAACGGTTAACAAGCCAATATTTTAATGAGTTGATCGGTATCTACCTCTTTTGGCTAATGCATGGCTAGTTGTCTTATCTGTACAGTCATGTACAGAGGCATGATTTATGTGCACGTGACTGAACACATACTCATATATCTACTTTTGCACCATTAAGCAATGTATTGGGATAAATGTCTTTTTGCTAGCCGTACATATATTTGCTACTTTGGGAGATGCATGTGAACCATCTGTGTAGGTGTGGATGAAGATTTACCTTCTCTTGCATGGGCCTATATTTGATGAACAGTCAAGAACCTATTTACAGGCTGTTCACCCAGTCACTGAGTTACAGAATGGCTAGCTGTCTCAAGATGTTAAAATCAGAGCAAAGGCTCCCAGATCATGAAATTATTCTAAATACCACATGCATACACAAACACATTCACACACAAATTGTGCAGGGGAGAAGGGGAAAAGAGTTGCCTTTTGTTTTTAAAGCCTCTGCATTTCAATCAAGTAACATTTCTACCCTGTCTCCAGGAGCTAAAGCTATAATCAAAACACCAGGTCTCAGAAGATTTGCAATAACAGCACAAGCATTGGGCATACTAACTGGGATGCCTACACACCTGTAAGAACTCTTCAAAATACAAAGTGCCTGTTGAAGATGTTATAATAGGTCAGAGTTTTGACCTGCTCTTCCAGGTTTGACAAGATCTCCTTGGTGCAACATTGTTTTTTGAAGACATGGCTTGCTTAGATTAGAAAAATGCTCTGATGAACTAAGACTAACTGCAATAAGATTGACAGCTCTTTCTTGCAATCTCAGCATTTATCTGTTTTTAGAATAGCATGTGAGGGCTTAAGGCAGAGATAAACAGAGCACAAAACAGAAGTGATTCCAAGCATCCTTGATAATTATCTGGCCTGTTAAGATGTTGTCATTCTTATTATAGAAGGTGCAATGTTTGATCTCAGAGGGGACAGATTAACACACCAGACTTGGAAACTTTACTCTAATAGCTGGCTGTCGAAGGAGTGCTGACATCTTGGAGAACTTCACTCTGGAGTATTGAATAATGTTCAGTTACTCAGCAGCTTAATCACTTCCATATGTAGACAGCTATGACAAAGGTTAAGGGTAGACCTAACTTTCCTCCCCCTAGAGTCACTGATAAAGTTTTCATTAATTTCACTAGGAGAAGAATCAGGCTATTTGTAGTCTGATACTGTCAAAGATTAGTTCATTGTTTGAAATGTAGTTACACTTGCATAAATAATGCTGGAAGGGAGAAATGGCTGTATTGCATGGTATATTTATTAACCTCCAACATAGAACATTAGTTTTTATATGCAAAAATACTTTTGCCACTTTCTCCCTACTCTGCTTTTTTCCCCTCCTTAATACACACAGTCAATTTACCATAAATTATGTTTCTAGGATTACTAAAAC
Organism: Psophia crepitans; assembly: GCA_013399095.1. Classification (NCBI taxonomy): domain Eukaryota; kingdom Metazoa; phylum Chordata; class Aves; order Gruiformes; family Psophiidae; genus Psophia; species Psophia crepitans. The sequence goes on along the minus strand of VWZZ01002235.1, from coordinate 1,122,466 downwards.
ATGGATAATGACTGTACACATTGATAAAGCTCACAGCACAGCTAGTCTTTGACTACTTGAGCTTTCAGATGTTACAATAATGCTGCCAAAATACTAAATTAACTAGTTCTAAGTGTGTGTCTGGGAAGACTATCAGACACAGTATATAAATACTACAGCAATTATCATAGATTCAAGTAATCTCTTGCATGCTACTATAGCTAAAAGTAACATATTGCAAGATGTAAACTAGAAGCACAGTAAAAGCTATAGTTTTATAATCTTTTTCAGATGTAAGCCAGACAACTGATTTTTCTTGCAGTAGGTATATTGATAACAACTATGACCACAACAGATAAAGCTATGATGTTCAAGTTCATTCACTTCTCTGAAGATGGAACCTTCAAAAGTCTAAATGACCCACAGACCGTCACTACAAGCATCTGATCTGCAGTGGTACCACATGATTGTAGCTAGGGAAAAAATAATTTAAAGTTTATGAACCAAATGGGTTAAAATTGGATCAAATTATGAGGCTAGGATATATTAAAATCACAACTTGAATTCAGCTAGTAGCTGTTTACCTGTGTTGTGATATATGAAAGGTTTGAAGTTACACTAGCATTGCAAAGTTGATTTTTAGCTAGGATAATTCACATGTTAAGATGTCTAGCAGCTTAAGCTAACTTCTATTATTTAAACCTTTGGGCTAGATAGTAAGTTCCACAAAAAAACCAAAGTTCCATTAAAAACAATCCAGAGTAATATGTATTATGCAATTCTGGATTTCTCTTGGAACTGAAAATAGAATCTCAGGATTTGTGTTTTGACCTCAGACATTAGACTAATTCAGTTATTAAATACTAAGATACTGGTAGCTCCTAATACAAGCTGTAGAGCTAGAAATACTATTTCTAACAGCAGATGCATGTAAAACTAACATTAACATCTGCATGATTTTTTAATTACCTTTTTTTTTTTTCAGTCAGCTCTGTCCGTAGTTTGTTCTTGCCTGGGTGCCATATGACAAGGTAAGTGTTATCAGTACTAAATTATCTGCATATGATGGTGAACGTCATGGAATCTGACAGACTAAATTATATTCCTAGATATTTACCAGTCTATGGACTAATCTTATATAGCACTCTTGCCTTTCTGCAATAAGATCTAATAAGGATAATTTAGAAGCAGTCCAGTCTGACCCATAAATCCAAAGGTCTTTTCTTCTGAACATTTAAGATGACCAGGGTTTGAAATACCTTAATGACTATTCTGAGCCTTGCTTTCACTGCTATAATTATTTTCTCCCCTGATTGTAAGGCAAAGTACACAAGCTCTTCTGAGGTAAAAAACACAGAACAAATTAAAACAATGGAGAAAAGGCACTTTAGTCTTACTGCAAATTGTCTTAACCAGGGTTACTACTACGCCCTCACCCAAGGTGTACCATATTACTAATTATTTGTAACCTAGTAGCACCCAGGAATGTACTCTTCAGACAGGACGTTATTATACTAATAGTCTGCAAAGAATGGAGCAAAAGCTCCCTGTTCCATACAAGTTACTGTAAGAGTAATTCTGCTTTAATAGGGCAAATCTGATACCGTCATTGACTAGATTCTTACAATCCAGAGATATGAACTGGATGAAGCTCCAGGTTGGACCTCTACATTTACTAACCGTACTTATAACATGCCTACTTATCACTAAGTGTCTGCTGGAATCACAGGCAACCATTATCACTTTCCATGGAGCCGAAACAGTAATAAAATTAAAGAAAACCTCAGCTGTTGTAATCTAGTTCCTAACTAACTCCACTTTTCTGTTAAAAACACACATTTGCCTCTTTACCAGTCTGGAAAAGCTCAGCACAATGTGGTATAAAGCTACAGAAGAAAAAAGGAGATACAACCATTTTTTAAAATTAGAATTAAATTGTCTCCTTCCTAAAAATAGCCTTAAGCTCCTGGAAATTAGTGTTTAGTTTCTCCTCAACTTTAACCAAGCAATTTGGCTGTAATTGAAGTGGCAAGTGACACTACAGAATAAGTAAACAATTAAGTCATTGCATTTGTAAAAACAGTATGAATTATTTCTACAGTCATCTCCATTAGTAAGAGAGGGGGCTGTCAAGACCTGGTCTTATGCTGTTTATGTTAAATTCTTCCCAAGTCTAGTGGGAGCCCTGCTTGGTAAGGGCTGTGAAATGAGCTACAGGGATCCATTTTTCTTCAGGTTTAAGAGGCAACAATAGAAGTCATTAAAACACAGTGTGGTTTTTGTTCTGGGACTGCATGAGTCACTAATAAATAAAGGCAATGAAAAAAAGATATTATCTTTTAGTAATTGTATAATGCAGTACATCCTTATTGGTTTGCTTCTGTGTAAACTAGTCTTACCTTTCTACTGACGTCAATGAAAGGGTAAAACCTGGGCTTCTTACTGTCAATGAAAGTACTAATACTCTTAAGCAGACAGACATCTAAGTGATAATATCCTTTCAGTGAGGTCAGCTAGAACAGCAGATTTTTAGTCACTGCATGCCACTTACAAGGAAATTTTAGCTTCTGACAAAAGTGGCATAAGGTAGAACAGAACAAAACTAGGTACCCAGCAAATTCTCAGTCAATAAGCTAATACATACAGACTTGGAGAACGCTGGCCATTATCAGCAAACATCAATTTTAGTACAAACTCTGTCCAAAACAGAAGTGGAAGAAGTTAATTCAGAATTGGACTTCAACATAATTTGTTTAAATGTGGAAAGTTCAAATAGCATTTTATCCAATATTCAGATTACAAAAGTAAGGAGTTTAGTATTACCATCTGAAAAGACACTGTCCTTAAGACATAATACAACTCATTGCACCCAACCAGAGACTCCAGAAAATACTCTGAAGTGAAACAAGAGAAACATTACAACATTATATTTGAGGGACACATGTTGAACACACCTTGTGGGGAAAAAATGCAAACCTGGTTTTATCCAGTGGTTCTGCTTCCTCAGGAGCTGGTACTCTTTGGACTCCTTAGAAATAGGGCTTACCTGTACTTCCTGGGGCTCTCCAGGCTTAAATCTGTCCGTTCAGCTTGAGTACAGATGCCGCTCCTGGCTGCCATCTCCCCTGCAGGGTCTCTCCCTTCCACACAGTGAGCATGTCTGGAAAAACAGTAAATAACACCACTCAGTTCCACTTCCCTCCATACAAAAGCATCTAGAGAAAACAATGGTGGAGAGAGCACGCTAGGAGATTGTATTTTCATGCACTGCAAGTCTACACACATTGAATCTGAAGGGGCTTAACATACTGTCAGTGGGAGATGTATGGCCAGAATCTGAAAGCTTGGAAACAAAGGGAAGAGACAAAGGTATTTTAGAAAAAGAGCAGAACACTTGTAAATAAAGCAGAAGTCAAGAAAATGCTGGTTTTGAATTAGGCAAATTCCCGAATAGAATTTAGACAGCTAGATCCCACAGTCAGAGGAACAAATCCATAGCCCTCTCCCAAACTGAGCTAATCTGGTTTTACTTAATTTACTTAATTTTGCTTAATTCCTCTGATATCAATGAACTTGGTTTAGATTTCTGAAGTGTAGAATTTGAAGTGTAAATTAACAATTTAGTAAAAAAAAAAAAAGAAAAAAGAAAAAAGACCATCAGTTTCCTCCCTCTAATCAAGAGATCAGTCACATTTCTGGAAGAAACTTCCACAGGGGAAACACATTCAGCTCATCCTGCCATTGAAAGCTACAGAAGTTAATTCCTGTGCTGGAGAGTTGCAAGCAGGTAAACAAGAATGACTTTAGTCCTCACACTGTCTGTAACAGGGATCCCCAGCACCATGTTACCTGTTCTTCTGAAGTCTCTGTACTATCCCTGTTACCTTGCAAGATTGTGGAGATCATTTTAAAAGAAAGAGGCACACAAAACACAAGTGCTCACGTAACTGCTATTAAAACCACTACTAAACTAACTAGGCAGTAAACAAGTGACTGTTTTCTACTTTTTTGTAAATCTATTTTCCAGAGAGACACAAAACCAGAGATGATGGCAAGTAATCACAAATGTAATCACTCCAGAAAGACCACAGATACTAAGTGCAGCACAGGGTACTGCTTCAGAATATGGATGTGTTTATTTGATTTGTGTTTATAGAGTAGCCCTTAAAGAGTGATGATGATTACATTATCATAATCTCATTGTAAATCTTTGAGAAATACTGACTTTGTTTTAGTGTTTGGTAACCCCAAGTTAATAATAATTCTACTCTATCTCTACAGTTTACTGTAGTTTGTGGACTGCCTTGATGCAAGCTAGGCATGTCTGGAAGTAAATTTCCCACTGTCTTGGAAATGGTGATTTAAGTGTCCATCAAATTATCGTGGTATTCATATAAAACATCCTTACTATTTCTGATCTGATCCTTCATTTGTAGCCAAAGTTTTGCTTAGGTGGGAAATACTGAGCCATATGGTAATATTTATCTGGGTAAAATACAGGTTAGATGGAGGGAATGAAGGTGTTTAACTTAAATATTGAAGGTTTTAACCCTTAATTGTGATATCAAAAAAATTAAATAGTAAAAACACTGAATTATTAAAAGTGTAAACTACATCCAGAAACTAAGAAGAATAGCCCAAGCAAGAGACAGGACTATAACCTCAGTTCTTCTCTATAACTGTATCCTGCCTTCAGTTTTTGCCTTTGGGAGTTAAGGACAGCTCTATCTGCTAAACTCACCAGGTGAGTGTCAAGTTATTATTCTCTGGAACGAGTGAAACATCACTAAGTGTCAGTCTTAACTTCTTTGAGATATCATGATGAAAACGCATCTTCCTTTTAAGATTTTAGTCACATCTTCATTAAATCCACATGCCAAAACATTCACAGGTTCCATTTACTATTTACAGTATCTGTTACGTTCTTAGGAGAAAGCAATGCATACACTTTGCCGAATGCACTGGGAACTGTGTCCTGATCAAAGGAGAAAAGGAAATTTCCACCCTCAGTGAAATCTTGCATGTGAGTCTGATCTGCACCAGCTGCACTCACTGGCCCACAATAAGGGTCTTAAACACCACTGCTAGTAACATAATAGGAGATTCTTACCAAGTAGACCAGTATATCTAACAGTTAAAGTACAAGAAACACCAGTGATTCTTGCTACATGTGTAACAGCATGGCATTGGTAAGTCTTTCCATAGGCCAAGAACAGTAAACATCAAGAGGCAAAAGAAAAGAAAGCACCAAGAAACAGGCTGATGTCCAGATGGATTTAAGGCAGGATTTAAATTCAGTCAGGAAAGCAGGAATTTCTCTAGGTCTTAGTTATAAGCTCCATTTCAGAGAAATTTAATGATGACACATCAAATTTAATCAAAGAAAAATATTTCTAACTGCTAAATAAAACCTAAAGCAAAAAAGCAGCTTTGGATGTGAAACCTCAAATTTTTCCTTTAGAAACATCAAATAAAACTGACAGCTGTTGTCAGGTTTTGTGCAAGTGTATTGACAACCACACCGTATAACTGAAGTGGCTGCTGGCTGAAATTTGTCAGCTTTGTTACTTGTTCATTAATATTTCTAGTCAAAACTATGTATTTATTTCATAAACTCTTGGAATGCTTCAGCATTGTATTAAGAGGTAGAGAAATAAAAGTTACAACCATATCCAAAACATTCTTCATAGTTTGCCCTGACAAGAACTGCAATATGAGAATTTTATTCCCATATTTCTCTACAAGCTGGACTCCTAGTAAGCAGCTGCTATTATGTCTACTCATCTCTCTTTTATACCAGAGGCAGATGAACATCTGGGGAAGTCAAAAGCAAACGGGCTGCAGAAGTTTTTGCTTTGGATTCTCAGCTTTCAACTAAAAATTGGAAGTTCTTCACAAAGCAGATTTTCCCCCCACCCCATCCAACTAGACAAAAGGCAAATTTTTTATTAAGTAAAAATACAATAATGAAAATTTTTCAACCAGATCATTTGACAAAGACAGATAATAAGTTTAGAGGAACTCAACCACGAGACAGTTCAGGGGTACATTCTGAGCATCTCAACAAGGAACAAAGAGCTGGTGAAGAAAAGCTGGATATAGCATTAAAGACATTAATGAAGCACTGGTGTTCACAGAGTAAAAATATATAGGCTAAGCCTATATGAAAATGAAGGGCCATGGCCAGTAGGAATGAATTTTAAGGATAACAGTCCTGACATACTTCATGCTACATCAGTAAGGTAAAAGTCTCCTTCTCTGAATGGTCCTGAAGTATTTGCTGTTTAAAGGGAATCATTTTGCCTATTTCAAGGTTTAGGTGGGCTTTCTACTTAAAGCTCTCTAGGAGGAATAGAGGGTTGCAACCACATACAGGGGACAAATTGTTCTTAAAGGCATCTCTAAACTGAGATTAAAAAACCCACGTCTGTGAGTGAACAGATTGCACAGGTGAGCCAAAAGGGTTGGAAAGATCAGTTGTCCTCCTTAGCATCATCCGGTAGCCAGAACGTGATATTTATCCAGGGAGAATATTGGCATCTCTAGGCTTGATCCGAATCAGAGAAGTCCGACAGACTTGAAAAGGCAACAGATGAGGGCTATGTTATGGCACAAATGTCTTACTCTGGCAGCTATGATGTAGTATGAAGCAATCAGAGGCAGGTGTCAGGTAAAACAGGTGGAAAGAAAGTTGGTATGGTGCACTGTACATCTTCCCCTAGCTGGCTACAGATTCCACAGGACCCATTCTGCTGTGAAAAAAAAATTGAGGACCATCACATCTTTTGTTACTGTAACTAGAATAAACATACCCTGCTCAGCAGTTTAAGAAACCTTGAGCTGAAATATACAGATTTTTCTGTCCCTCAGTCTTTCTATATTTTGCACAAATTAATCCCTTATGAGCAACTTTTTGTAGCTGGTATCATTGATGTATTATTTACTCTCTTAATTATATTCATATTTAGATGTTTCACTGTCAAATAAATATAATAGTCAAAATCTATAAGGAATGCTAATTGAGAGATAATTTTGTTCAAAAGGACATGTGGACTTTGTTTCCTTAACGATGCTGGAGAGGTTGTCAAATTAACACAAGAGAAAGAACTGTAGATAATAGCATCTGAATGCTACCATTTGAGGAAAGAATATGAAAGAGATGTGGATGCTTTGAAAATGCTTGTCACTTGTGGGCAGCCTTAAAACTTGTGAGTTTTTTGATAGCATCGCAGCTTGGCATTTTCATTTCTATTGAGAACCTAAAACAGACATTGCAATTGTTTAAGAAACATCCAGGATAAGAGTGAAAATGTTGCCCAGGTTGTAAATCCACAAGTCTAGAATTTTGATTAAGACAGAGGTAGTAAATAACGTATAGATACTTTGGCTCCCTGCCAGCAAGTACATAAGCACTAATAAGCTAATGCACGATTTCTTTCAAAGCACAGTCTACAATTCAAATTATTATTTGCCTTGGTAACGTATACCCAAACAACAAACACAACAGCATAGATTTTTTTCAAAGCTGATAAACCACTGGGTTTTAGGGCTGAATACAAGGAAATACAAGTTCCATGCAAAGGAACTTTAAAGAAATCTAGACTTATTTTCTGCCAATGCTCACAGTACATCTTTTCATGTAAGTTTTACCATGTTTATATTCTATCTCAGACTCGAAGTTTGTTAGCATCAATGTTTCTTTTCCTAGACTGGTTAGTACAGATCCTTCCTCTTCAAGCCTTCTAATTCAAGCTGCCTGGCAGAGAAGGACCTGGGGGTTCTGGTTGACAGCCGGCTGAACATGAGTCAGCAGTGTGCCCAGGTGGTCAAGAAAGCCAATGGCATTCTGGCCTGCATCAGGAATGGCGTGGCCAGCAGGAGTAGGGAAGTGACAGTCCCCCTGTACTCAGCTCTGGTGAGGCCTCACATCAAGTACTGTGTCCAGTTTTGGGCCCCTCAATATAAGAAAGACATTGAGCTGCTGGAGTGTGTCCAGAGAAGGGCAACAAAACTGGTGAAGGGGCTGGAGCACAAATCTTATGGGGAGCAACTGAGGGAGCTGGGGCTCTTTAGCCTGAAGAAGAGGAGGTTGAGGGGAGACCTGATCGCTCTCTACAACTGCTTGAAAGGAGGTTGTAGTGAGGAGGGTGTCAGTCTCTTCTCCCAAGTGGCTAGCAACAGGACAAGAGGGAATGGCCTCCAGTTGCATCAGGACAGGTTCAGATTGGATATTAGGAAGAACTTCTTCACAGAAAGAGTAGTGAGGCACTGGAACAGGCTCCCCAGAGAGGTGGTTGAGTCTGATGTTCAAAAAAATGCATAGATGCGTCGCTCCAGGACATGGTCTAGTAGGCATGGTGGTGTTAGGTTGACGGTTGGACTTGATGATCTCAGAGGTCCTTTCCAACCTTTATGATTCTATGATTCTAATTCAACTTCTTCCCACTTAATGCACCAGTTTATTCTTCTCTACCATTCTGGATATCTCAGACGTTTAAGCTCTGGGTAGAAGAGAGGCATCCCTCCAACACAGTACAGCTCTTTGGTATGATGGAGCTGCTGTAGCCCTTTACAGTCATTCCCCCAAGAACTGTACAAGTTATTTCATCTGTAAACAATCAGGTAAGATTGTTTTAAAGCATATATTACACACAACTATCCAACTTTCAACATCACAATCTACAGAGTGCAGAAGTATTTCAAAAGCTAGGGTGTTTTTAAAAATCAAACTAAAACCCGACGGCCAAGAAGGTTATTTTGCCTTGATAGTACACTACCCAAGTCCTCTCCCAATGTTCCCTTTTTCACATGTGAAACTCCTATGATTCTCCTAGTTTTGAAGGTACCATGAAGATATAGATTTCTGGCATCCAGTTCCTGTCCTTAGACTGAATTATCAAAATTGGTAGTTCCATCTTGCCTAATATGAAATACTTTCAATAAATTCTTCCTTTGTGGGTCATTTATTACTGGAAAGGCAGATTACCTGCATGCTTGGACCCTGTGGAGGGGATTCTGTGACACAGAGTGGATACTGCAAGGTTTGAGAAACCTGTGATGCGGTGGTTAATTTCTACGGAATTTTATTACTGATTACAACAGAAAAAGTTTACTGTAACCTATACAGCAGTGTAACAAAAATCCTTTTCTTTCACACAAAAGAAGTCTTTTCCTACAGTATTTCCCTTTGTTTTAAAAATAAAATTTGGCTGTTTCATAAGCAAATTGCAAAAGTATCCCTTATTGTCACAACATCATATCATTAAAAGTGATATGAATGTACCTAAAAGCTGAACAGTTCTTACTGGACTTAAGGCCTCAATAGCTATACATCCTGCTTCCAAAACACATACATGGCAGACTTATTGAAACAGCTAGACATAAAAATTGTCTCAGTTTTGTATGTGTCAAGAGGAGCTAGCAACCAGATAATCCAGTTTACACTGAGCATCACAAACATCAAAACCTCATTGTGACTTTTCTTCCTCAAAAACTATTTTGAAGTCAGCAGACACTAGGAAGCAATCTAATAAAAAATAGCAGGCTATTTCTAATGACCAGAGCTGTTAAGTGCAACAGCACAGAGGCACCAGCCATTTATCACTCTAGAAGCTACTTCTCAGCAGTGAGTCACACTTTGGTGACATCACCAACCAATTTACCTAAAAAACCCTCCAACTAAGTTGGACAGGAATGTTTCTTTTTCAGCCTCTGTCTGAATCACACCTAGTTGTGACAGCGGATGGGGAATCTACTCTTGCCATTGTGAATCAAAGAACAATATGTGAAAGAAAGTGCTGTAATTTAAACATTCATTTGTGTCACAGGAGGCTGTAGCGAGCTGGCTGCAGTGGATAAAGGTTGGGACTCAAATCACCTTGAGCTAGCAACAACAGCTAAATGGTAAATCACTGAATGTATCAAAGAAGGTAAGGTCAACATGATGAGTGTGATCACATTTCTTTATAGACAATGATGGTGAAAAACAAATCATATGATTCATTCTTAAATATAGATAGTATCAAGCACTCCAAGAGCCCAATTATGAACAGTTTCAAAATCAGGACTGGAAGGAGCTTAGCCTCTCATAGGAGAAACTCAGTAACTTCTACTATTAGGCTTTAATATCTTAGGTTCAGGTTCATTAGGCTGGGAATGCAGACTCTCCAACACTATCTCCAAGAGCACACTTAAATTTTGGGTGCTGGGAGCAGGATTATACACATTGGCCTAACAGATGCTGGTTTCCATTACTTTTACTAACCCACAACTGTTTGCTTGAAAGATTGATCAGAGTCAAATTCTAAAGGTAAGCAGTTCACTACGCCTTCTGTCATTTGTTCATGCTGTCAAGTAAGAATTATTCATGGCTTGTTTTGCATCAATTTTTTGTCCAGTAACTTTGGAAGAGATTTCCTAGCCACATAGTTTATACTTGTGATTTGAAAAATACTAACATTAATTACACACACTGATTGAATCACTTGAAATTCATGGACTCTCATGGCTGAGACTTCTCTTTTAATCCTCTGATCATCCTTTCTTTGCCCTTATTTCTACTTTCCTGTTTAAGAAAGGTTTTTTGTGGGAAGATAAGATTATGCCTATTTCTTTAAATGAAGCTGAATCAATGCAACATGAAAAGGCATTATATTGCTGCTTCTTCAAAACCTCTATCTTCCAGACAGAGACATGAATCAGACAGACATTGCAACATTGCTAAAAAGAAATCTTACAATGAGACAGACTGTTTTCAACTGCTGCTTCTAAATCTATGTTTACAAAATATCAGACATATGAGCATGCAAGTAAGGATGCATTCTTGCAAACTTGGTATTCTATAGCAGATTATTGCACTATTTTCCTTGCACACACATGACCTAGAGTTTTAATTCATTAGAGAACAGTTGAAAATTTGCTTTGAACACCTACACTGATTCCCTATAAGGAAAGGGACTAAGATTTCTAAATAAAAGAACCGTTCAAATTCATAGAGTAATTCAAGTTGGAAAGATTCTCAGGTGGTCGTCTCCTGGTCAGGTCAAATCCCTTTCCTCAAAGCAAAGCTTATTTAAAAGTTGAATCTGGTTTCTCAGGGTTCAGTTCTGATTATCTTCACGAATGGAGATGACAACAATCCACATACTCTACGTAACAAAGATAGAGGATCCTAGTTATTGCAGGAAGCAGTGTAAGACAGAATAACTCGGATTGTCTTCCAAAATTATGTCTGTTTTATGTGGTTTAAAGACTTCATATAAATACCACTGGCTTCTAACCTGAAACATTATTGTAGACATGTTCCCTATGAACCTGATTTCTTCCATATCTCTAATTTCTGCCTACTACTATAAACTTCCCCACTTTACCATGGTAAAGTTTGACAAGCAGAGTTTTCGAAAGAATCTGGCTTCCAAAGCTGGTATGTGATTTTAAAAAAAGCAGAGTACCTGTTAATTGCTGAACAACTGCTAAAAATCCATCTGCTTTTGGAGAGCTTAGCAAACTGTTCCTGCATTACAGTTCGCTAAAGCATTCCAATGATTTCATAGTTTTACCTGTATTCTGTATTTCTTTATCTTACTTTAATTTTCTTCATTTTACATTGCAATAGCTTGTACTCTGTTAAAACTATATGACTAGGCATTCTTGAAACCATGTCTGCTATCTGTATGAGGGAAAGGAAACGACAATCAGCTTTAATGCACTATTTGTTACAGATGGTTTGGGGATCAAATCCTGCTACTTGACTGATTTTAATGGGAGTTATTGACCCGGTTCTTGCCCTCAGCAAGGCTAGTGGAAGCTTCTGACTTGGCTCCAAGACGGATCAGCACTGCATATAACAAAGCTTCCTGCCATCTTACAATTTTTTCCCCCACAGGTAACTATGCAAGTAAAAAACAGTGAAAGTGCATTTGGGAGTTACTGCCTTAGAATACATAGTACCTTACAGATAAGGGAACTTAATCAGAAATTGTGCTTTTCATTTAGACATCTTCAACTACACAGATTAATGTGTTATACGTGGCCAACCACTCCAAAACACATCCTTTTTATTCTAACTTTAGTAGAAAATAACATGCTTGAGTTGTCTGAGTATTCCAGATTCTTGCACAAACATTCACTTTTTCTGTGGGTATTGGTCATTTCTACATGTACTCTTACAGATGCTCGTACAGATCTAATCATGGGAAATGCCTGGCTGGAACCCAAAGCATGCATTGTTCCCATTACCCTGAAAAAGAGAACTCCATCTTATATTTAATATATAACATCGTAGACAATAAGAAAACATTTGCTTTCCATTTGTCTCTACTACACTGAAAACGGTTAGGAGACACTAATATTCCTATATTTTACAGTTATTTTTGTTATTTATCACTACAGAGCACCCTAAACACTTTAGATCTTAATTTAAGGACATCTTCAAAGACAAGCACTTATGAGCAAAATTTGCCTTCCAGCATTTTGGAAGCTCAGTGACAACATATGTGAGGCATTTTGTTTCTTGAAGATCATTAGCAAAATTTTAGGCAACACTGTTTTCCTGTTACCTCAACTAGATGTCTTTGGGAAACATAAAATACTGTGAAGAGATGAGATCCTAAAAAGAGAAAGGACAACCCAGAGAGGTTTTCTGGATCATGTTTAATTGCAAGTAGTACAGCTGGTCCATTCACCCATCCTGAGGAAGGGAAGATGATTCAAGAAGCATCTCTAGAAAATGCACTGGTGGAGTCAGTGTGGCCCAACTAGACTAGTAGTGTTCCTAGGACTCTTTATCCACAGTGGGTAGCATGGGTGGGAAAAAAAATCATGTTGTTTCCTTCCCTAGTGAGCGATTGTATAAGGATCTCATCATAACTGCAATTACAGGTAGAAGTTCTTGGAATACCTCCACACAAACAATACACTATACAGCTTTTTTCTAAAAGGTGTACAAAGAAGATAAGTTAAATATTTGTCTGTACCATATATAATGCATGTCCATAGGTGGACCAGGATAGTCACAGGGGACTTTGCTAATCTGGCAAACTATATTCCCTTACCCTCCCTGATTAATCTGCAGCTGCTCATGATAAGGATTTAGGGCACCATCAGATTGATGACTAGAACAGTGCCTTTTGGCTTTATAATCTATCCATCAATGAAATAAGCCAGTTATTCATAGTGAGCATTTCACTAATTGTGTGAGTTGCTGACTCATGCTAAGCTTCCCAATGTCCACATTTCAGAACGAGATTAAAAGAAAATGGTTTCCCACTTAATTCCCCCAAAGCTGAGAAATATTTAGGTATATGCTTATATATTTAGCAAAAGACAGACTTTAAAGAACTCAAACCCTTGTTTGAGAATTACATATTATAGCACTGACTTTCTAGCAGCTTTACGTTAAAGTTGCTCCATGCATTCTCACTGATGTTATTTTTGCTACCTTACTCTAAATTGTTCTCTATGCCAAAAGATAATTTTAGGAAAAGCTGTTTTGTTAATCTGACATGTACATGAAAGCTATATTTTTGTTTGTGCAAGAACAGAACCCCTTCAGTTTGTTTTACCGCTGAGCAGTGCCTCTGCATTTGGTAAATTACCTGTAATTTCAGCAAGATATAGACAATAAATTATTTTCTTGTCCTTGTTTCTGTCTTACTACATGTAATGCAGGAAGTAACTGAAAAGAATAAAGCTTGTCCAAACCTGTCTATTTTTTCCTTTGCACTTCTAACCTGGATACATGCATTCAATGTTCCAACAGTACACCATTCTAATTATCTGTTGAGATACAGTATTTTAATTGAAAAACACATTTTAATAATGAAAACTATTTATAGTGTTTATCTGCTCAATCATTCTATTAGCAAGCAATTTCCTAAAGCTTTTTTCCACACTATAGACTCAAGTACATATGGTGATAACTGGGTGGAAAAGCAGCTTGAGTATATTTGGAAGAAATATCTAACAGCAAAGGTTTCCAGTAGTGGTATTCACTTTCAGAGAGGAACTGTAGAGAAGCAAGTTAGTAAATAGGTAGAGAAGTAGAAATCAAGTCCACTTTCCGTTTCTGTCCTAGATCCTTGACACATGAATAAGAGATGAAATCAAACCCAAGAAGCAATACAAACTGTTAAAAGACAAGTCTGCACAAATAGTAAATCTTGTTTGACAGACTTTGTGAAGTTTATTTAAGGGCTAATGCAGAGGACACAGGAGGCTAAACAAGGCAGGAAATGACATTCATATTTGTGAAAAGACACCTGCTGCCTTGCAGCTCAAGGGACTAGTAAGTGAAGGTAACAATACTGAACAAATAACACTAAAATGCGAAAGAGCAGTTGTAGGACGAGTATGAAATGGGTCATCATCTGGACCTACAACACAGTAGCTTTCAGCATTTATATCATGTGAGTCTGAAGCAAACAGCCTTCAATTTATACTGTATAGTGATCTTTGCCTCTGGCCTTGAACAACTAAGTTGCTGTACCTACTATTGAAGAAGCTATGGCATCTTAAATTAGAATTAAGAACAGATTGCCAACATATTTTTCCCCTGCTCTTGTCAGTGACCTACAAGATCCATTTATAAATATTGCTCACAAGTTTCTCCAGGCCCTTACTCACCAGTGCGGAAAGGCTAAGGACTGTTACTGCTGCTGCACATCTGAAAAAAATTATTTCCACCCAGAGAAGAGGGCAGGAACCAGCCTTGCTCTTCTATTAGCCAACTGATATCTGAGCAGAGCTTCTTTGACTGTCCTTGATTAAGGCCTCAAATCTGCTTCTATTAAAGGTTAAGATTAAGGTACAAAATTAAGAGCAGCTGTCAAATACATTAATTTTACTTTGAAGCTGGAGAATAGGATACTACTCAGCTACAACAAATGCTCAGGACAGATTGAGTAATGTCAACAGCACCTAAAATGTTATTTCTGACATTATTGCGATGTTCTCTCCTTATTTCCAGAATATTGCTTAGTAGTCCTTTGTTTCTCCATATCTGAAACAGTTCACAGAAATGTGCCAGCCATCAAGTTTACTCTCCCTGATCGCCCTCATCATCATGAAGGACTCAAAAAGAAAGCTCTACTGTGACACCTGTGAGACTGATACACTCTACCTACTCATGGGATACAGAATTCCTGTTAGAATGAGGCATGCTTTTCCCCTTCAGATAAGGTGTTACGGCCACTGTTTTTAGCTGCAGTACACCAGAACTGGTACCTTTTAGAGCACAATAAGCTCTTACTTTGGACTGGGCACAGTCTGATGTCTTTACTTAGTATGTAATACATCAGAAACAAAGTTTCTCTTTGATTCCTAGTCCCATGCTTGCACCAAAGTGATTTGTGTATAATACAAATAATGGTTTCTCTGGAGTGTCTGAGCTGTCAATGCCTCCTTGAAAATCAACCCAGTAATACTAAACAGCAGATATGACAGGAAGTAAAAAAAGCACATGACCAAGCAGTAGTTATTCAGGCCAGGGCAAATACAGGCTGAACTTGAAGAACACCTCAAGGTTCCTTTTTTGATTTGCAACTCCCAGGTTCAACAGCTACATGCCTGCAAGATGTGCATTCAGGTGTATGTCTCTTAAGTGGGCTACTGCATTGGATGTCAACTGTTGACGAAGACTGAACATGAGAAAATAAGTTACACGCTGGGCCCTGTCTGGCACAGCTAGAGAGTGATCTGGCAGTGTTGGTTGTTGATACCAATTGATAAGGACACTAAAGTGAATGCAAAACAGTGACAGAAAGCACAGCTCTTACGCAGGGCCTGATCTACAATAAGGATGCATTAGCTTCAGTGACAGTATTTCTCACAAAGTTTCATGATTTCATGAGTTTTCTCCTGCATTAGGCTCCTGTTCTTAGATTCTACATGAACTGGAAACCCGAAGTCACATGACAGTAATTCAGTTTCCAGTTTAATGAGTTGGATTTGTCAATAGCTAATGCACTGCAGTTTGTTTTGGCTGAGTCCCTAAGCTGTTTCAAAAGCCCAATTATATCTCGTAAGGTCAGCAGGCACTTATTTTTAAGAGTCCATGATTCAGTATATGCTAGGGTCTAATGCTCCCTATAACGTTTTGATGTTTGGTATAAAAATTGCTACAGCTATTCATTTGCATGTATTTCTCCTTTGTTTAAAAGGGAATCATTTGGAGTAGCTATTTTAAGGGTTGCTAAATGGAACACCCTAAGTGTGAACAGTGAAAAGATAAATGGAAACGTTTAATATTTATGCTATGCTATTTTACTGTGTCTTAGTCACATAAAATCAGATCACTATCCTACAGCTCACTTTAAAAAGACAGCACTAAAAGTAATAAATGTAGCAATAATTTACTTGTTAACACAAGTGATGTTTTAGAGATAAACAATTCAGAGGCACAATTTTAGCACATTTACAGTGTTGAAGGTCTGCTGAAACAATGCTGAAATAAGGAATACAAAAGACAAGACTCATCTACCCTCAGGCAACTATTTTACAGTGTGCTTGCTTCAGCCATTGCTGCATTTGAAGTGATTTTGGGTTGCATCAACCTCTTGCTCCTACTTCTAGTATATCCTGTGTAGTCCATATGTTCTGGCAGTGATGCTAGTTTACAGAGTTCCCCTAAGCCTTGCTTTCCCTGGTATTAAGCCTACACAACTGCTTGTGGGATCACAGTACGAGCCTAATCGTTGGCCGCCGTGCTAGCATAAAGGGACAGAGAAAAAGAACACAAAATCTCCTTGAATGGGCTTTGCTGCAGAAATCAAACCGTTCCCAAAATACAGCATCACAAGACTGCAGGTAAGGTACTGATCTCCATTCCATGAGCAATAACAATATGAATATGCATATCTTACCAAAGCAGAGCTGTACGTCATCCAGCACCACCTCAGGAACTGACTGGTACTGCTGTTCATGAGGTCCATGCAGTGTCATAAGGACCATATGACAGCAACCCTGAGTGATAATCACAGCTTCATGTTAGATGCCATTATCTCTTGTAGAGACTTCAAGCCTTGAACTATGAGACTGAAAACATCAATTAAAATTGTCTTAGGGTCAACCAGTGTAACTTTAGATACTCTTCTTGCTCATGCACAGATCTAGTCCCTTTTTTGAATCTAAGTTCTCAGTCCTTAAATTTCAAGGATCAGGATCCAGTGTGCTAAATGGTCAAATAGACTGATCAGTGCATTTGTAAAATTTATAGTAAGTATTCAACTTCTTGCATAGCCTGGGTCCCTGACTGAATTCTGAAAGACCATTTGAGTGTTTAGAGTTGAAGTTAACAGCTATATTAATCATTTCATAGAATCACAGAATATCCTGAGTTGGAAGGGACCCATAAGGATCATCAAGGCCAACTCCTGGCTCCACACAGGACCAGCTGAATCAGAGCAGATGACTGAGAGCGTTGTCCAGACACTTCTTGAACTCAGTCAAGCTCAGCGCAGTGAACACAACCCTGGGGAGCCTGTTCCAGTGCTCAACCACTCTCTCGGTGAAGACTCTTTTCCTGATCTCCAACCCAACCCTCCCTGTGGCAGCTTCATGCCATTCCCTCAGGTTCTATTGCTGGTCACCAGAGATGATCAGCGCCTGCCCCTTTGCCTCCCCTTGTGAGGAAGCTGTATGCCACAATGAGGTCTCCCCTTAGTCTCCTCTTTTCCAGGCTGAATAAGCCAAGGGACATCAGCCTCTCCTTGTACATCTGCCCCTCTAGATCTTTCACCATCTTGATTGCCCTCCTGTGGACACTCTTCAATAGTTTTATGTCCTTTTGGTACTGTGGCACTCAAAACTGCACACAGTACTGAGGTGAGGCCACACCAGCACAGTGTAGAGTGGGACAATCACTTCCCTAGACCGGCTGGCAACGCCGTGCCTGATGCACCCCAGGACACAGTTGGCCTTCCTGGCAGCCTGGGCACACTGTTGGCTCACGTTCAACTTGCTGTCAGCCAGGACCCTCAAGTCCCTCTCAGCATGGCTGGTCTCCAGCATCTCCTTGCCCATCTGTATAGCCAGGGTTGCCCCTTCCCAGGTGCAGAAACCAGCTCTTGTTAAGCTTCATGCTGTTGGTGATTGCCTAATTCTCTAATCTGTTCAGCTCTCTCTGCAAGACCTCTCCACCCTCGAAAGAATCAACAGCTCCTCCCAATTTGGTATCATCCACAAACTTGCTCACAACATCTTGTAGTCCTACATCCAGGTCATTTACGAAAACATTAAAGAGAACTGGCCCTAAAATGGAGCCCTAGGGGAAGGCCACTAGTCACTGGCTGCCAGCCTGATGTAACCCCATTTACCATAACTCTTTGGGCCTGACCCCTCACAGCCAGTTGCTCACCCATCGCATTGTGTTTGTCAAACTGTATGCTGGACATTTTGTCCAGGAGGATACTGTGAGAGAGTATCGAAAGCATTTCCCCTCTAAGTTTTGGGGAACATAGTGCTATTTTTTTCCTCCTACAAAATGTTTGCCAAACTTTTGAGTGACAATAAGTTTTTATAAGTGCAGACATTTGCAGACAATATATGAACTAAAATTCACCATATAATTGTTTCAAGTCTTTCACTACTACTAACAGTGTCTAATAGCGTCCCAAGGGTTAAACCTTCATTCTCAGAACTGAAACTTGGCTGATAAATATAAACTTGAGCCTAAGCCAAACTCTGGTTCAAAAATGTTAGTTTATACAGCTGACTGTGCTAAGTGGGAATGGAAAGTTGTTATTGCTGAAGTTCTTTACTATTTTAAAGCAACTTTATCAGCTATTTCTTTGCTATATCTCTCACTGTCACATTGCTGGTCATAGCTAAAAATGGAATATTTTTCCTCTCTCCCTAGAGCAGTGAAATGGTGAGGGATTTTCACAGCTGACATTCTGTATGTCGGTCCACATATTTGGCTAAGAATAAGGTTGGGTGAAGAAACTTAGGCAAAAATAATCCATGAAGATAAAACTGAAGATAAAATAAACTCTTAACTTGCTAATAAAGGTCTATTAGAGCATTGAGAAGGCTGTATGTCTCCCCCAAAGAGAGGAGAATGCATCCACATCACCTAGCACGACACTCTGTCATCCAACTATTTCTTTCCTCCTCCACTAGGGTGGAACTTGATCTAGACTTACCTGTCCTTCAGAGTTTGGACCATCTCCAGCTGTTAATACTCAGATCTTCACTTGTGCTTCGTTATCCTTCTCATGTATTTTCAAAATGCAAAGAAACCAAAGCTGAACTTAGCTGCCAGCTCAGGATTGCGTACTCTGAATACTTAGAAACACTTCCACACATTTTCTTCCACTCTATTACCAAAATTGCTGAAGACAGTATAAATAACTATATTGCTGCATGTTAATAATGACCATAGCTAGAAAGTTTCAGTCAATATTAATAAGAATTCCTTAACTGGGACCTACTTCTATATATAGCTACAGCTTTACATAACAGCCTGTTGGCCTGGGTCTCATTCGGGAACTGGAATTTTATTTCCAGTTTTTCAGAGAAGAAGGTGCTTCCAAACAAGGTGATCTGATCTTGTGCTCTTCCTATTTAGTGTATTTGTCCATGACAGGCTCCCCTCTCTTCTGGATGAGGTGGTGCTTTGGTCTCAGTGACTATTTGCTTGCATACTAAGGACAAGCAATACAGAGAAGCAGCTGGGAGGACAGAAGGTAAGCCTACAGTGATTTCTGCAGTAATTTTGGCATCATTGCTGGTACCAACAGAACTATTAACTTCTCATAAAGCCAAGAATATGAATTTATTTTTCCATCAGAAAACTTACATCCCCTATTTTACAGCTAATACACTTCATTGTTGGCAGTCTCTAGACCAAGTTCTGTTTATTTCCCCTTTACTTAAAAAATATTTAGATGAAAACAAGTGAGGATTTTTACAAATTATTCTGGTTAGAGCTTATAAGTATCTTTAATTTCCCCCTCCCCCTTTCCATTTCATTCCCTCAGCAGGTTTCTTTGTGCTAATTATCTTTGTTCATTTGGTCTTTTTGGGAGTAAATAAAGTTCTGTTACAGTCCAGAGTATGCTTTGGCAAGATGAGATATTTTATTTTACAAAAATGCTTGTGAATGGGTAGACAAGGAAAACTGTGCTATATTCACTTCATTACATAAGTGTGTTAGTGGGACATGCACAGGTTAAAAGCTGAATTCAGTTACATATAATGTCTTTAATTCAGGAAATTCCCTTAAGCCACAAAAGCAATGATTAGAACTGTAACTACTTGTCATCCTGGTTTGAAAGTTTGAGTTGGTTTTAAAAGTACAAGGGTAAGAGCCAGAAAAAGTCAGTCTGGGTGTTGGAGTTTACACCATTTTTAGTATAAGAAATGCCATTCTTTTCTCTTCAGGAGTTAGATCCCAGAAAGTACAAAAGAGATTCACTCTACTCCCATTTAAGTCTAAAAGTAAGACTCGTCTCCACTTGGATGAAAGCACGTGCAGGCCACAGAGAAGCAGCACAAAGTAGAAGTTAGTCTGGTCTCCATGGTAGCCTAATTATGTGGGAAAAGGGGGAACAAATTATACCTAAGGTGCCTATTATTAGAAAAATAGCCTTGTGCCCTGATGAGAAAATGTAGCATTACTGTGTGTGGTAGTACAATAGAACATCATGATCACATTGTCTATGGATAATTCCCTGTATTTCCCCATTGTAAGGCTGAATGCATTATTAAATAACCATTACTGCTAAAAATTTTCCTCCCTGTTTCCTCAAACAGGATTTTTTAATCTAGCCCCTAGCTTCTTGCTCCTAGTTATCAACTGACAAGATCAAAAGCTTAAAAATTACTCTTCTGCTCTTTATGCTCTGTAGTCCATTTCAAGTGGGAAATAGGGACATTTGCTTTAATGAAGAACCACATTAAAGAGCTACAGATTTGCCTGGGAAGCTGTTTAGCAACTTTGTACCCACTGTGAATTTATGAGACACAAAGAAATTCAACAGTAACTGGTTATTAGAGCTTATGAGTTTTATTGTTCAATAAATTGTATAAATTCAATAACATTTATTCAATATTGCAATTAAATGACCCTTTGGTTTTATCTGGTAAGCTAAGTGATCCGTAAGTTAAACTATTCACTAAAGAATTTCCCTAGTTACCCCTAAGCTGCATCCATGGCATGTCAGACAATGAATAAGCATTGTAAGAAATTAAGGTAGTACCATTAGCACTCATTTTGTATCCCCATTCCTCAATAATGAAATTCAGTAAGAAGAAAGTACTATTGCTCTATATTGTTCTCTACAGCTATAAAAGCTCAACAAGCATTGTCTCAGGACAAACTACATAAGTCACAACCACTTAATTGTACCCTATACAGCTAAGTCATCAGAAATTAAGACTTTTCCTTCAAAGTCACATAAGTGCTTTTAAACAAAGCGTGACTTTGCTGTTAGTCACATGGCAGATGCCAAAGATCCTAGGGATCTCTGGATTGAAGGGAAACGTGTTTTGGTGGGAGAGGCAACTGTACTTATTTCTGAATTTTTTGTAGCAAGTACACTTAAACAAACTTCAGTTTGAGATCAGTTTTTCAGCTACATATAGTGAAACAAGGCTTTTCAAAGGATTTGCATAAACTAGCAAGAATTATCATTCTTCAAGGAAGAGTAAGAACTAGAGGTTTTCATATACTTCCTATTGCAAAGGGAAGAGGTGAACTAATTTACATGTCAGTCTTCTGTCCCCTTCCACTCTGAACAACTGTGACAGATACAGAATATAAACAAAACAGTTCAGTCACTTTTCTGTTTGTGCCAGAAATCAGCAACTACATATTTACAATATCAAAGTGAACAGTGAGAACTCATCTTGAGTCAAGCAGCAGGAATTCAAACACCTTTTTTCCCCAGGTAGCAGGATTAGCTAATGAGAAGATGCTTGCTAAGTTAAATGTGATAAAGAGCTTTCTTTAAAACTGTGATCTATATATTTGATCAAGAGAAAAGATAGTTTTACTGCCTGATGGAAATTACCTTCAGTAAATGCAGTGTATGCTTATAGTGGCACTAAAGACTAGTGGAATGAAAGTTCAGTCCCTCTTTACCAGGTTTCAATGATCCTCTTTGAAAACTGAAATATGACCAGCCAGCTGAGACTGCTTTTGCCAATTTAGACTTCAGATTTATAGTTCACAGAAAATAAATACACACCCTGAGCAGTTTAGAGGAGTGTTTTTGTACTTTGTAATAAGGAAGGGAATTTTGTGTGAGGGAGTTTCCCTTGTTTTGTAAGGAAGGAGGGGAAGATTTCTTATATTTGAGGCTGATTTTGTAGTTTTGAACTTGTAAAATAATGAAATCCACCACCTGTATGTTTGGACCTGTTTTCAGTAACTCTTAACCAGAAATACAGCTGAAATGCAGCAGCTGACAGGGCAAGGAGACAGTAGAAGTACACCCACAGCATGCAGTACAGCATGTTCTGTTTACGCTTGGTACTGAACCACACATAGGAATCAAACTAGAAACAAAAACCCATATAACATGGAAAAGACGTTTTCTAGTATTTTTTGGAACTGAAAAATCCTGTCTAGAAAAACACATTATTGAAATCAGGTAGAAATATTGTGGAAGACAATTTTATAAACCTGTGGACACTTGCAGGACTGCTCTGTCCCAAGAGGCTTCCAGAAAAATAATGCAATAGCAGAGGAGCTAGGATGAGATAGGTAGGAACTCATTTCAATCAATCTGATGAGCTTTTTTGGGACAGAGTGAACACCTTGAATAAAAAGGTTTTTCAATGTGAACACAAGTGTGGAAAGAAACCTTTGACAAAATTTTGCTCACTGAGAGAAGTGCCAAGTTTAAATTAAATATAGAACATTCAGAGCAAGAGGGACAACCCCCTTCCTTGTCCAGTGATTCTTACCCTTTGTAAGACAATCTATAAATTATGTCTTTTAATGACTTAAAGACAGTCTAAACTTTTTCTGACATATTTCTGCAAAGTACAAGTAAAATGTTTGGGAGAATGCAGAACATATTAGCGTCTTTTCATGGCACAGAATTCTGAATATGTTAGACATCAGACAATTAGTCCATTGAATTAGCTTCCTTGCAAAGTTTATTTTTATATTTGTTCCAGGAAAATGATGTATTTACCAGCAAAATTTATTACTAATGCACTTAATGAACAGTTCTGATGCAGTTGGATAAAGCTTCCGCTAACATAATCAGCAATTCCCTTCCATTCCCTTACAACGGTAATACCTACAAATTAACCAAGTCTTATTGATATTCGCCACATATTTCAGATGGAGCCCTTTAGAGAATACCATTATGTTTACTTAGAATGTAAGAGAATTTAATGTCATTTCAAAAGCATCCTCAGGAGCTGTTCATGTCCACTGTTCCTTGCAGTCTTGCAAGGGCTTCTTTCCTTACAAAGAACATAACTGCAAGGATATTAGTGTATTTAGCTGTGAAACTCACAGTAAAAAATTTAGCCTTTATTAAATTACACAGCTTGGATTAAACAATGAGCAACAATCTCTAATTTGTCATGAAAAGTCAAAAAAGACTGAGTAATAGGTAAGAGGTTAGTGGCAGGTGAGAAGCAAGTTAGGCCTTTATAATTTCCAAAACAAGATCCTTTCTACACAAGACGTAAAGGACCATACCACAGGTCCTCAACTGATAAAACAGAGATAATATTATCTAACAATGGATATTCTCATGGCTCTAGATGTAAGTAAAGCACACTGATTAGTCCTATGACATTTGCTTTGGGCAGCCAGGTGCTGTTTATTCAAGTGTAACAAGAGTTGCCTAAACTGCTTTACCAATTTGTCTCCAGGACATTACCATTCTACTGAAGTAATTAAGATGAACTTCCTATTTTTAGCAGTCCAGAAACCATACTCTGCCAGAATTACCTTAACATTCAAGCAGCAAGCAGTTAGGGAAGCTGAAATAGCATTTGTTAAAATCTAAAGCCTGACAGTTCAAATGTCAGATATTTATAGTGACATGCTGATGATTTTGACAAGTCCTCTCCATCTCCCATACATAATTTCTGCTTTCATGTTGGAAATGCGCAATACTTGCTCAGACCTAGAAATAACACCAGCTAAAGAGGGACCAAATGAGACAAGTTTCCAGTCCAAAAGCAGCTTAGAAATGAGTAATGATTAAGTAAACCAACCAAAAATGAGAATAGAACCACTAGTGTATAAGGAATGTAAACATTAAGTATATTTTTAAACTTTTTTCCATTCCTAGAATGGTCCAACACCTTAAATAAAGCAAATGTTTGCTCTGGAACCAAAACAGAGCGTTGTAAGACCATCTTGATATTTTCAATTGATGTACAATTACATCTATATTGACAGAGTTCTGTTAGTCTAATCCACTTAGTAAACCAGTAATGATCCATTAGTATCCAACTTGTGGAGTTATATATTCCTACATGTACATATGGATAGATATTTCCATTTTGTATGTACCTACAAAAGTTACATATTCAAGCTCCCTTTTAACAAAGATATGACTAGTTAGTCTAGTAACTATACACAAGTAGAAATTTCTGATAAGATGCATTCTCAACTCCTGACAAATGTATCACCTTTGAGGTGAAATGAAAAGTCAAGTTACTTAAGTGTATCCCAATCTTTTGGACTGTCACCTATTTGGATCAAAGATTCCTCTTTGTGCAGCTGAGAGCCCAATAAGGCTTACAGTCTCATTTGAGGCATCTGGAGATGAAACTAATAAAAATATTTCTACTACTCCTAATACTAGTACTTAACAGGGAAGGTTACTGTATTAATTGTAAAATAGAGGTTTAGTACTGGGCAATTTTCTTGTTCGTATACAACACAACATTCAGGCTTTGATATATAGTGTCAAATGCAAGTAAAATGCAGCAATTTTAAATGGAAGTGCTATACATTTAAGTATTTTCGTTCTTGTGACCAGTTAGGGAAAACAAGAGAAATCTTTCTGAAGCACAGGAGACATACCAGTTAGAACTCACTCTTTTACAGCACCAAATAACCCCCACTCTAGATTCACCTCCCATGTAGATTTTCTGATGTCTAATAAGTACATGCTGCAGCTTTTCTAAGTGCATTTGGCCCTTCCTATGACATTTTGCTACTGTGTAATACAGATTCATATCAAGTTTCAGCCATCTAGAATTCACTTCTGAAGTTCAACCACAGAAAGCAAATTCTTAAACAACCAAGAGACATTATTAATGTGTCTTCCGATTAGAGTGGCACTACTTGTAATGCAGATAATCTAAAAAGATCTTCAAGAGAAACTTTTTACTAAGTCTAATGTTGTCTTTCAAGTACAAGGTATGTTTATTACGACCTTGTCTGCATATCTTGTGCCTGGGAAGGAGAACATTTCGCACATACCTAGTTTGTCTGAAGACAAAGAGCATTCACTATTGATTTCAATGAAAAAAAGTACATCTATGATGTGCATCCTAAAGCTATAATTTCACAGTTTCAAATTTCAATAAAATCACATTGTCACTGAAAGAACAGATCTTCCAAATATTTCCCTTTTCTTGTGCAGAAGCAGTATTGAACAAGATTAGCAGCAGTATTTGTCAGTCTGCTTCAAGAATCACAGAATCACAGAATCACAGAATCACAGAATCACAGAATCACAGAATCACAGAATCACAGAATCACAGAATCACAGAATCACAGAGGTTGGAAAGGACCTCTGAGATCATCAAGTCCAACCCTCAACCTAACACCACCATGCCTACTAGACCATGTCCTGGAGCGCCACATCTATGTGTTTTTTGAACATCTCCAGGGACATAGACTTCCTCTTTTTTCTGAGGCCTGACAGTCTCTCCAGCTGTCAGCCATCCCACCTTTTGACTGCTTCCCATCATCTACTCGCCTTACTAGGCGGAACCAACTCGGCAGATGTTTCAAGCATCCAGATAGCATCTACATACCCTAACTGGGTTCCTCTTGCCATTGTCTTACAAATACTGGCAACTTAAACAGTTCCTGTTCTCAGCCCCATCTCCATTATTCTTTCCACTGTGCCAGAACAACTGATGTGCCAAATGTGTTGTGAACAAGATCAGGGAATCAACCCAAATAAATGCTTAAGTATTTCAGATGATCATGGTTTATTCCAAAGGAGTCCTTCACTGCTGTCCACATAATGTGGTGACAATTAACAGGTTTTAAGAGATGAAACATTTCCCTAGATAAAATATGATGAGTGAGTCAGTAGCTCTGTACTATCACACATAGGATTAGAGCTCAGGAATTCTTGGATAAAAAGATTAGTAAAAAGCCCATATTTAGTAACCAAAGCAGAAGTAGAAAGAGTAAGAATGTATAAAAACAGTAATAAAAAGAAATCCAATAAAGGGAAACCACAAAGTCAGTAAAATACCTTGCACTTTGAGGCTGGGAATGCATTTTTGACTCCATGCCTGGCACAGTGGTAATACTGGATCATAGCTGGGGTCCAACTAGTACAGTACAAATGTAAATAGCATAAGAATAACAACCAACCCCTCCCCATACATTCTCAAAAACAGTACATCCTCAATAGAGTAAAGTCACCATTTTGGAGGGAAAAAAAACCCCAAAACTACAAAATAGCAAAACAAACATGTTGAAACATACCCTCAGGCAAAGTATTCATTTCACAACACTTAGCAACTAACTGGTAAAATCAGTTCTTTCCTTTGTCCAAGCCACTGAGCTTTTAGTTTTGAATTCATCTGAAGAAGCCCTGAGAGGCAGATGCTGCTATGGGGAATACTCCAAATGCTTTGGAGGTACAACAATTATATAGATATTGTGTGCAAAGCACCAGAGGAGGGACAGAATTACTGCCATTATTGAAGCAAACCCTTCTTGTGGGCACAAGAACTGCCCATGCAAGCAATCCTTAAGATAAATCATTGGTATCTTTGCATATCAACTGCATGAGTTGAATGCAAAATAATAACCAAAGCCTCTATATTTTGTGCTTTCAAATTCATAGCATCACTACTACAGGACCTGAAAGCTGAATTCACTTATGCATTCAAATTTAGAAAATTTCTCAGTTTCAAAGATTAAGGAAAAGCCTGCATCTGTGTTTGAAGCTAGCAACCATGATGTGTATCTGAAGCTGAGCAATCATCTACCTTGAGCAGACTTTTTTTTTTTTAAATAAAAAGAGCAACCTCACAGATGATGCTGTTAGCAGACCCTGCTTAGGAAAAAACCCCTTATCCCTTCTCTTTATCATGTCCTTTGGCCAAGTACATATACAGCACACATTTTAAAAAGAAAGCTAAATCAGGAAGGCATTGAAAAGGTAACTGTGAGATTCCCTTCCTGGCTGGCCAAGGCTCCCTGTCACTCACAGAAAGGGCACCAGAACTACAGAAAAACAAAGGCAAGATGACAACCAACAGTAAGGCTAGTTCAAACCTTGCCCTTTGATTCCCTCCACTCACTGAAACCTTTTCATGAAGGCAGCATTACTGTATCACAGCAACATCACTACATACAAATAGCCTCCCTGAGATGGAGAGTTAGAAAGAATGGCAGAAACTAACCTTTGGTGAGGTGGGATTTTAAAGTTTAGGTGTCAAAGTTACACATCAACTACTGCCTTAGCATACCTGGCACTCCTGAGGGGTCCTATACTGTCAGGAAGGCTGCCAGCTGCCTCAGGCCAGGCACATCCATGTCAGACAACACCTCCTCAGCCCACAGAGCCAGTCATCTCAGAGTAGTCCTATGGCACCAAGATGGCTGCCACACTAGCAGTAGTCACAGCTGCCCCAGAACTAGGTGCTTGCAGGAAAAACAGCTCCTCACCAGGCAGGTTCACAGCAAGAAGAGAGGTCCAAGACCACGGCAAAAAGTCCACAGGTAAGAGTGCAGATGAACAGACACATGACAAGCTGAACTAGAAACTACCACTTCACAGCTGAGGGCCCACACTGAGCTTAAATGGAGGCCCAGAGCCTGTGGGCAGGGTGTGGGCTCCAGGTGGGGCTGGTCACAGCCATTAGGGCTTCAGGGCACTGCCAGCTGTCTCTGTTGGGGTCACAGGCTCCAGCCATCCCAGAGTGGGGTGCTGAGGGGAAGATGGCTGCTTGGTCCAGTCGGGAGGGAATAGTCACAGGCTGTGGCATCAGCCACCCCGTAGCAGGGCACTGGCAGAGAAAATGGCCGCCTTACCTCATGGGGTTGGCCTGCTCCAGTGAGCCCTGCATAGCCACAGGCAAGGGACAGGGCAGGGAGAGGAGGCAGCTGTCTTCCTTCCTGCTGACATCGCTTGGCTGTTGTCTGTGGCACAGTGCGTTCTTTAGCCCCTCTTTCTTCAGGGCACAGAGATGAGGAAAGCAGCCCATGGCAGGGCTGCGGTGGCCATCCCTCTGCCTAGATCAGCTGGGCGTGGGTGTCTCCTCAGCAGTGTTGAGCCCAGGAGGACTTCCAGCACCACAGCAGCTGAGTTGTGATGCCAGTTAATATTCAAGTATTAAGGCTTTATAAGCTATTCCATGGGATTTCTGGTGAGCAGTTTCAATATTCCCCTGAAAGGAAGGAAATACCAGCAATAAAAAAGGAAGTAGTCAAAAACAAATAATCAGACGTCAAACTACAGGTTAGTGTAAAATCAGATCTACCCGATTTCTTATCTTATCAATGCAGCTGTTTTTCTGTTCACAATAGGATTAACAGGAAAGAAACAATTACTAGTTAAACATGAAGGATCAAAACTGAGTAAATTGTAATCAGCAAAAGCCCCAACTCACCCACTGCATTTTATAAAAAGCAGTTTAAATTTTTTGTTTGGGATTTGTTACTCAAATGGGAAAGGAAGAAGGAATTTAAAAATCAGTGTAAACGGGCTGATGAAAAATTTAAAGATAGTATATTGGAAATGTTATATGAGCTTTAATAACTAAAAAAGCCATCCCCTCAAAATACCTTCATCAATTTAGTTTGTGATGCAAGTGTGCAGTAATAGCAAAAAATAATTTCATCTACTCTAAAATTTCCCAAACCAAAGTAAAGAGGTTACCTGCATCTTAGTCATCAGGATAGAGAGATATTGTTTTGTTGACCTATAAAGAAAAATAAAATGATCCATTTTGTTTGGATTTTAGGACAAAAACGGGGATGATAACAAGCAAGGGCTGGGTAATGCCACCAGGCTGTGCTAGTACAGGATTAGCTCTCCAAAGGGTGTGACAGAAGGCAGTTAAGCTGCCCCATTTGTGCCTCAGCTTTTCTGCCTGTTGTCTCTGAATCCCTCCACGTCCTTGGTGGGAGTTCCTCCTCTGAGTCACAGGGTAGCCGGTAGCAGCATCCCACCCACAGCTCCTCTCAAAGTGAGCACTCCCTGAGCAGCCTCTTTTACCAAGCACAGATATTACAGATTTTCTGTCAACACATCGTGCCTTTGTGGGTGTAAGGCCTCGCACTGGAAATGCTGTAGCATGTGTCTGCTTGCACTTGTTCAGCAGTCCTTGCAAGGCCCTTACAGTCTGTGTAGACTTATGGACTGTAGCTATGGTTAAACTTTCCATACTGTGGAGGAAAGGAGTATATATTAAACAAATCCTAGGTTATTAACTTCAAAAGAAGATTCCTAATATCCACACGCAAGTGCTTCATGGTTCTGGCAGGGAATGCATCTCAGTGGAAAGCAGCATTTTGTACTTTAGGTTTCCCTATGCAGCACACTGGGTGGCCTCAATTCAGTGCACATCGCTTCATCCCCAGGAGCTGGTGGAATTAACAGAACGCCATTGCCAGTTTAGCAGAGATGACAGGAACTAAGGAGCTGTAGGACTGTGACAGAGGCAGCTGGGTACAGTATGCAGCTGCACTGTCCTTACTCAGCAGCGATACAGGAGCTTTTAGTATCTAGAGTCCTCCTTACAACACCTTTAACCAACAGCCATTGATATCAATGTTTTCTGTGTAAAAAAAAAAATCAGTCAAATGTTTGGATGATACAGGTCTTTGGTCAAGATGTTTCTAAGCGGTATTCCAGAAATAGCACTAGCTATTATTTATACTGTAGCAGTCCACATTAATTTGCCAAGTGCCATTACATAACAGCAATTAATTACATTATTTCTTCATTACTAGCTGTGAGCATAGACTGTTTCCACAATGTGCTGAAATGTATTTCTGAAGCTCTTCTCAGTAGCTCTGAAGGGAAGATAAATGAGGACAAGCAGAGTGCCTAGATTAACAACAAATGATAAATCCAGGGCCCTTCATTGAAGCCAAATTAAATATTCTCCTGTAGGCCTTGACCTAATTCCAGCTACTCATTATTTTTCTTGTACTTTTTCATTAAACAGATTTTTAAAAATCTCTGGGTCTTCCCAGAGACTTCCTTTAGACTATGTACCTTCATAAATTATTCTTTCAAGCTATGGATAATTTCAGGTGGCCTAAAAGCTGCCACTAATTGCGCTGGAACCAGCATTTAATTCTCCATCCAAAGAGAAAAAATCATGTTGTTAAGAATAGTGTTTTGTCTACCTTGTTTCAAATACTACAAGCTATTTCTGCTTGCAAAAAACTCCAAATGGTACTGTGAGGGCATAATTCTTTGTTTTAATCTTAAAAAATTACTTCCCTTGCTTTTTTTAAACTTTTTCTTTGATTATTCCTACATTTTAGTGTCCTAATGTGCCCAGAATAAGTGTGTAAGCTAGTAGTCTGTGTGTTGCATACTATGCTAACATGTATTCTATATACTGTACTATTTTACCAGACTTGTACTGCCTTTCAAGCACTTGTAAATAGCGGCCAACTGTATTGAATTACTTTGAAGTATTTAATTAATTTAATCTTGTCCGGTTTTGTAGCCATAAAATCTTTTTTATTTTTTTTTTAGAGCACTCTCATATCTCTCTACATCTTCCATGTAATAACTGATCTCACTGTCCCTAGGATTCAGTCTCCTCTATTAGAAAAGCCTCTTCTGTCTCCAATCTCACGGATTCAAAAGCAACCCTAAACTACACTGACCTATTTTGCCACTGTATCATTGTTAGAGAGGAGATTTGCCAGATGTCTTAGATGTTTCATTATTCCCTCAAGGAATGTGAGCTATTCTAGGATAAAACTTAGACTACACAGGAAGGACCAAATTCTGATTTCAGGGACAGTAAATTTACTGGACAAATTCAGTCCGAATCTTGGAAATTAATTTGTATTCATACTACTGCAACTGCGGTCAGAATCTGGCTAAGATCTACTTTCAGACTAAAGGTTTTGCCAGCTGTTCACTAAACAGAGTGCTAAACTGAGTCTCTGTACGTTAAACTCTTAAATTGCTTTTGGCTTAGGTAGGCTCCAGATACGTATGTGTGTGTGGAGGTGCTCATGACTTCTCTAGTACATTTGCTGAGCAAAGGCTTGTTATTCAAATGCAGTGTCAGTTCTGCTTCTCCAGAGGCAAATTTCCAACCATGGGAGAACGTAATCATGGAAGAAAATTGGTCCACACATGTGCTTGTTAAGTCACTGAATAATACAGTTCTAAAAAAGCGCAGAATACCTGTGCTATCACTGATTTTTGCATGCTCTTTGGGCTTAGGTTAGGGTCCTCCAGAATTCTCTCTCTTCTTCCCTCAGCCCTGATCATCTTCTCCATATCACAGTTTATTTATTTGTCTTATGTAGCCCACATCTTTTGTTTTTTGACTGGTCCCCCAGCTGATTTTATTATGTTCATAAGGAATTCCTTTCTCTTCTTTGGCCCTGACGGAACTTCCAGCCATCCCTGATCATCCCAGGCCTGTGGCCCTTGCAAGCCAGTGCTGTCACCGCTATTTGTGCTTTGCCTTGTTGTGTTTGCTGATTCCGCATGTGCTCGCTGATAAAACGATGCTACAGCTGCAGCCAGTACACAAAGTTTCAAACTGTTATAAGTTACTGCTGGTTTTTTTTCAATATTATTTCCTCAGTTCAACTCAAAAAAAGAATGATGCATACAGAAAGAAGAGAAAAAATATTTTTAACCCTCCCTACTATCTGTAAGCTTCTAAGGGCATGTAACTTTTTTTACTGATACGAATTAATAAGAGAAGATATACAGATAAAGGAGTCCCAAGACCCATATTCAGTATTGTAAACATCAGCATTGACTATCATGCTTCCTGCTGTGAAAAATAATTTGTATTAGATCTTTTAAAACAGGAATTAAACTGGCTACATATTTTGGGTACATGCAAGGGTACATAAAGAGCTGAGTCTGCGTAACTTTAAACAACCATCTCTGGGTCTCTAACTGCCATCCAGAGGTTACGTTTTAGAACTTTCTACTGATTCATGATAGAGATAATTTCAGTATATGCCTATTTTGATAAAGTCCAAACCATAGCAGACAAGGTCCATTTGGTGACCTCTGTACTGCAGTTCCTGCTTCCAAAAACAAGGTTGCAGTTGGCAAGCGGGAACTTATATTGAGCTGTTTTGGTAGAATGGGCAGTGACAGGACAGGCTTGAAGGCAGAATAACCTGATCTTTCTCTGACATGGCATCTCTAGCAAAGCTTTTAGCATAGGGGCTGACAACAATGGGAAGCCTACCCTGATTCTTCTCCTGTCATACAAGTTATTAATCTGACACCAAATACCATTTACCCATCTAATCTAAAGAAAAAGAATCAGCTCATAGGTATGAGCACATTTTTAGGCATGTTTACAGTAAACAATGTTATAAGGTGTTAATTAGATTTCCAGGATTGGAAATAAATATAATCCAATCAGAATAGTAGGTCCAGAGCCCAATCAGAGCAAACAGAAATTGTAATCTCTAACTATTCCCTATGGAAAAATTTGGGGTGTCTTAATTTGACATGTCAGTATTGAAAAGAAAAATCCTCTGACTTACGACAGCAATGAATGCATAGTCCATAGTCATAAGGTCTGGAAAATCTGTCCACTGCTCGAGGGGAAAGGAGACAGTGAAATCACATACACTGTGAAGATCCATACAAATTAGATAAGCAAATTCTTATTTTTAGCATTTGCCCGACAGCAAAGACAAGGGAACAGCACATAAACAACTCAGAAGGGAACAAGTAACCTAGGCTAATCCAGGATACATTGAAACAGCAAAGTTCCAGTCACAGGGTGTTCTGGTATAACTGAAGAACATGTAACTCACAGAACTGAAGAAAAATCATGATAGGCAATCAAATAGGGAAGACAAAACACGTATTTCTGTCCCTAACTTGCCACTTTAGGAGTGATCTTGCAAAATGGCAAGTGTCTTTTGCTTGAAACTGAGGGCCAGAGCAAATCAAAGACTTCACTTTTCCAGATTTATGAGAGTATCTTGGCCCTTAACTCTCACTGAACCCCTACAGAAGTCAAATGGATTTTAAGAAGATAAATCTCTGAGGATCCAGGCCTTTGGTATCTAAAATTAAACTTGGGCTTAATTTGAAACCCAGCACCAAAACAGTGATTTTGAATTTTTTTTAACCATCTGGAGATGCCTGACATTTTTTGTTACAATTTTCCCTGCTTTTCTGATAAGGGCATAAAGATAGAACAACTCTATAGCATAGGGAATATGGAAATCAGTCTTGAGCTATCTCACTCTGACATATTTTAAGCAAAAAGGATGAATAACACACATTTCCATACCTCCTTCTTGAGTATCTGCCTTTACCAGAAAAGGAGATACCACCAATACATTTCCCGAAGGAACATCTCAAGCTAAAGAGGAAGCCCTGCTCTGTTTTGTGCCTGAATGGGCAGAAGTGGTATCATTTGGAAGAGGAATCAGGGCTGTAAAATCTGAATGGACAGAAGATCTTCTTTGACTGCAGAGAATAAAATTGCTTGCAACGCTGAGTGTAAGATCCAGCTTGTCTCCGCTACTTCCCTAGAAAATAGCACACAGCTTCCTGCTCAGCCTGCACTCTCAGGATGCCTTCTGCTTGCTCTTCCAAATTCTCCTGTAGCACTGGATTATGAAGCCTATTCCTGAGATTAAGTGCCTAAACTTTAGATATAGAACTGTTCCTGAATCTGGCCTTGAAGGCCAGTTGTAATTCCACACAGGTTGAAGCTCTTGTGGAATATCTGATAAAGCAGTATCATTTGATAACTCACTCAGTTGTTTGCCTAAGGCTCATAATGAGCTGGATAAGACTCAGCAGAAATAAGCAGTGTCTCAGGTTGTTATAACCCCACTGTTTCTACTGTTACTGGTTGGCAGATGTCAGATAGAAGGGGGTTGTCCGCGCAACACTAACATTTCTTTGATCATTTATGTACTAAACCCATAATGCTACATATATTTAAAAGTCAAGGGACATAGATCCAAATGAGTCGTTCCCTGTCCTAAACAGAATATAATTGCAGTTTATGTTCTGCAATATATAGGAGGATATATGATGTATCTCTTATGATATATCCTCCATTCTTCTAGGAGCTTGTTTAAAATAGCTAAAATATGATCAGGATTTGCTAACGCTATAAACTGAACTAATTTGTAATCCTCTTCACTGCTTCAATTTTGTTTGTAAGTAAAGACAGTAATTAAAGATGCCATTAACCTAGTGATGAGTATGTTTCCATCCTCCACGTGACTCTTACTTGAGCATCTGTGTTCTTGTGAGCAATCCTGTGATTAAATTCATGATCTCTGTAAAGATAATCTCCTAATTTCTGCATGCCTGTTTTCTCTGAAAAATTATGTTTCTCTGCAACTTGAAGACTATATAATTAAAGCTTTAAGTAAAGCAAATTGTTTCCCAAATTGTAGAAATGGTACCTATTGAATGATGTTCTCAGTTCAACACAAAGATTTTTGTCAGGATGTGCCAAAGAGATTTTCAAAATGTTACTCCTTCAGGCTCTGTAGGACAAAAGGAAATGCTTTGTATATCTGCATTGTAAGAAACCTGAACAGCAGCTGCTAAATTGAGCACTAAAAACATTTTTCAGAGTAGAATCTCTTGGAACAGGATCTGTTCTTCACATCCATATGTGGCAGTATAGCCACACACTGCTTGTAAAAAAAATCTTAGGGAAATCTCAGTACTTCACCTGGAACAGATCAACAAGTCGCAGCTCTGGAAAAGACTGAAGTGTTTACTAGCTTTTTTCATCACCCTTTTAAAAAAGATCAGTTGCAATAGCATGAGCTTAACATAATTAGTACCAGTGAGGGAGGGATAAGATCTTAACCTAGAAGAGGAAAAATACAGATTAGGGAGTTTTCATATCAACTGGACCTTATGAACTTTGTCATCCTAGGATATTTAAAGAAGTAACTGAAGCAGTTCCACAACTCGTAGTAGTTATCTTTGAAAACTGGTACACAAGGGTACCAAGTGAAAAAAAGAAATGTAGTTCCTATTCTAAGAAAAAGTGAAGCAGTTAGCAGCTGGGGAATTATAAATCACACCTCTTAATTAAAATTCCTGGAAAAACACTGAAATATTTTCAAACACATTATATATAAGTACATGGGAAACCCCAAAGATTCACATAGAGTCATGGAATCACAGAATATTCTGAGTCGGAAGGGACCCATAAGGATCATCAAGTCCAACTCCTGACTCCACACAGGACCAGCCCAATCAGAACAGATAACTGAGAGCATCGTCCAGATGCTGCTTGAACTCAGTCAAGCTCGGTGCTGTGACCACCTCCCTGGGGAGCCTGTTCCAGTGACCCACCACTCTCTGGGTGAAGAACCTTTTCCTGACATCTAACCTAAACCTCCCCTGATGCAGCTTCATGCCATTCCCGCGGGTTCTGTTGCTGGTCACCAGAGAGAGGAGATCAGCACCTGCCCCTTTGCTCCACCTTGTGAGGACGCCTCAGGCCATGATGAGGTCTCCCCTCAGCCTTCTCTCCTCTAGACTGAACAAACCAATGGACTTCAGCCTCTCTTCATACATCTGCCCCTCTAGAGCCTTCACCATCTTAGTTGCCCTCCTTTGGACACTCTCCAATAGCTTTATGTCTTTCTTGTACTGTGGCACCCAAAACTGCACACAGTACTCAAGGTGAGGCCGCACCAGTGCAGTGTAGAGAGTACAGACATTATTGAAAACAATTTCTGTTTTATTGAAAACAATTTCTGTCAAGACAATCTAATTTCCTTCTGTCAAAGGTAACTGGCCCTGTGAATGGAGAAGGAGCAGTAGGAGTCAAATGTCTTGGCTTCGGTAAAGCTTTGGCCATTGTCTCATATAACATACACAGAAGGAAATGTTGTCTAGGTGAAGCTGCTGTAGGATGGGTCCAGGACCATTTGGAAACTATGTTGAGATTTGCAATCTTCAGTGATTTCTAGTGGGGCTTATCATGCTGGATTCTGCAGTGGTCTGTCCCTGACAAGTACTGCTTGCTGTTCTCAGTAGTGACTTGGAAGATGTAATAGAGACTGTGCTCATTAAATTTGCAAATGCTAACAAGCTAGGAGAGACTGCAGGTGTGTAGTATAAATTTGGAAAGCAATCTGAGAAGAAATGCAGGTCAATAGGAATAAGTGCTATACTGTTCCAAACAAAAATAGTCAACTGCAAAAATAAAAGGTGGGGATTAAATGATAAGGCAACACTAATGCTGAACCTGGGAGTCTCAGTGACTCACAAGCTGGACATGAGTCAACATTGTTAATACAGTCACAAAAAATAGAAGATAGCATGCTGAGAGGTTTAAATGAAAGTGTAGTCTAGAAGACATACCTGAAGTAAACTTGTACTCTACTTTGCAATGGTCCAACTTTGCCTGGACCATGTTTTGGGCCCCAGTTTTGGGGGCCACTCTTCAAGAAAGCTGTTACTGAGATTAAGAAAATTCAGAGGAGGGCTAAATGAGGGATCTTTTAATTTCTATGCAAGAATGATCAAAATGGGATTGTATTGCTTAAAGCATTGAAAAATGGGAAGGCACTGAAATCCTGCCCAGAATGGACAGGAAAAGAAACAAAACCCTAAATGACAGGGGGAAAAACAAACAATAACACACACACACCCCAAAAGGGGGTGGGGGGTCGGGGGAAGTTCAGGTTAGACATCAGAAAAGTTTTCCAATGATAATAACGCAACTTCAGAACTCCAGAACAGTTGACTTAGGAAGACTTTAGTCACCAGTGCTGAAAGTCTTTAAGGACACTGGTGAGAAAAGGCATAGTATAATTTTTTTGCTGACTAAGGAATGAACTTGATGATCACCTGAGGCTTTCTAGAACAATTTTCTATGAATGCATTAGTCTCAAGCTGCTAATAAGTTTCCATTTTGGAGTAATGATAAGCCCATTTGTATCCATATTTATTTCTTATTGAGATACTCCTGTATACATCTGTAACTGCTTGCTGTTGTAGTTTGTGTCTGTGCAACTCCAAAACAGCTGTCTCCAGGGCAGTGCTGAGTCTAGTGCAGTTCCTGAGCAGCAGCTGCCTGCAGCGCCCATTGCTGCACACTGCTGCAGGGCCAGGCTGGCAGGCAGGCTGCAGGCAGCCAGCCCGGGCATGCCAGGCAGCCTACCAGCCCTGTTAAGCTACTGGGCATATTTGTTCCTGTGTGATTCAGAGGGTGCCTGACAGTCGTGCTCGTGGGCTGATTGCTAGCATGGTCAGTGAGTTTGGTCTTGACAGTGTTGTTGGGCCACCCTGGAAAGAATAGCATAGATCTGCCATGGTCAGTGAACATTATCTCTGTGCTTTCACAAGAAACATTGAAAGCCATTTCCCCCCTCCCTCCAGATGATTTTTGCATCTGATTTCAGCGTTGCTATAAACTGCTAAGTTTCACCCCTCTACCATTCCTTAACACTTTATGTTCTATTAAAGACAAATTCTCTTGCTAATGACTTTATTTAAAATGTATTATCTTTCAGTTATGATCTTTATTTTTCTAATTTCAGGATGATGTATAAGAACAACCCTAGGCAGCATTACAGGCTTGGAGCAGAGTGGCTGGAAATCTGCCTGGCAGAGAAGGACCTGGTTGGCAGCCAACTGAGCATGAACCAGCAGTGTGCCCAGGTGGCCAAGAAGGCCAACAGTATCAGGAATGGCGTGGCCAGCACGAGTAGGGAAGTAAGTGATCATCCCCCTTGTACTCGGTACTGCTGAGGCCACACCTCGAGTACTGTGTCTGGTTTTGGGCCCCTCAATACATGAAGGACATTGAGCTGCTGGAGCTTATCCAGACTGGATATTAGGATAAGCTTCTTCATGGAAAGAGTAGTGAGGTGTTGGAACAGACTGCCCAGAGAAGGGGGTTGAATCACCGTCCCTGGAGACATTCAAAAAACGTGTAGACAAGGCACTCCAGGCCATGGTTTAGTAGGCATGGTGGGGTTAGGTTGACAGTTGGACCTGATGATCTTGGAGGTCCTTTCCAACCTTAGGGATTCTATGATTCTATGAATTATCCAATATATTGATTTTACAAAACATAAGTTACCTTTCATAATGGAACAAAGTGCATATAAACTCAGTAGAGTGTGAAGATACTTGGTTTATGGAGTTTAAACAGATACGAAGAGCAAGTTGTATAAATGTTTTAAAGCAATAAATCCTGTTGTTTCGGCGAGAAGGAAAACACTGCAACATGTTTGTTTATGTTGTGAATGAGTTTACTTGAAACAGATTCTCCTTGAACTAAGAATCTCATAAATGGATCAAGCCTTAAGTGGCAGAGTTTTTCCCTGAAGTCAGAGCTGGCAATTTCTCTTTGTATCATGTGCTGTTCCTCTCCAAAATTATAATGGTAGAATGGTTGATGAGAAAAAAATATGTACAAATGAAGACTGTTGAAATGCATAGGATTTTGTCTTCTTTTGTAGATTAGAGATTTCTGTTAACCCCAAAGTTATTTTTTCTGAAAAATCAAATAAAATGTTTTTTTATTATATAATCATGGGTCTAAGCTGAAGGAAAAACTGTGCTACTAATGAAGGATCTGGTCTTTCTTTCTACATACTAGCCAAGCAATAGTTCTGAAGAAAACAATAGCTTCCTAGCAATCATGGCTCATCAAGTGAAATAAAAAAAATTGCTCTGGCTTGGGCAGCATTACAAATACAACCTGAGTGCAGCCAGAACTGATAAAGAACACAATCTTTGCTGTCACCATTGCTGAAGACACTCAGCAAAATACAAAAACACTCATGTGATGAAAACTTCCAAAGCTGTGTATAATAACATTAAAAAGGGAGACTTAGTTTCAATAATCCTGATTGACCCTGGTTTCTTTTAGGACTAATGAATTTTTAGTGCCCAGTCCTGCTTCACGCGGGAAATCTCTCTTGTGGTTCCAGCAACTGACTGACCTTCTTTG
This sequence comes from Psophia crepitans, assembly GCA_013399095.1. Lineage (NCBI taxonomy): Eukaryota > Metazoa > Chordata > Aves > Gruiformes > Psophiidae > Psophia > Psophia crepitans. The sequence goes on along the minus strand of VWZZ01002235.1, from coordinate 1,083,169 downwards.
AAAAATCATATACATGATAAAAGAGAAAAGAATGTGTTCTAGTTAGATAGAGCCTGTTGTCAGCCATATGCTATTTTGAGAATCACACTTCCAATACTGTAAGTCAAGCCAAGATATCGGTTTCTGTCAAGGATACAGCTTTATATGAATTTATAAGGTCTTCAGGTTTTCAATCAAGATCTTAAAAAACTATCACAGCAAAGCTGTTTCAATCGAGACTATAGTAATTCAGGAGGTTAATTATTCTGTAGTGAAGAATATTACATATGCCTTTTTGTGGTATTTGGATATAATTCAACATGGTACTTAAACAATTGTTTACTGCTAGCATATACTTCAGGATATACGTATGCACCTTGCTGAAGTAAAATATAAATTACCAAGGATAAACTTCTGGGTCAAATTTTCAAAAGCAGCTTTTCATTTTATTGCTTGACCAAATTTGTTTATTGCTAAGAGTCAAACATAACACCTTGGAAGAATTCCAGCATCTTTGCAGGTCTCCAAATTTCTAAAGACTGCTGCTGGAAGACAAATTCTTCTGAGAGCACTGGGAATAATGAGAAGCCTGCTTTCTATCAATCTGTATTCTTTACCTCCACAGATGCTCACCTACACCTTCATACTAACACAGTGTCTCTCTCTGTGTGTTCTGAAACATCTTTAGGCAGCACTTGCCTGTAGATTGTCTCGCTGGCCTGTGCTAAAGGAAATGTGTGACACTCACGTTGTACCTCTGCTTCCCACAGTGATACTACTAGTGCAGATTTTCTCTTCTGAACAGCCTTCTGTTTTATTGAAACTTTATTATGAATTAGACTTAAATATTTGTTGTCAACTCTGGCTAAAATTATCCCATGGCTGTAAAACATCTTCAGGGAGATAGGACTATGTTATTGCCAATAATATGATAGTATAAATCTAATTTTCATAAGAAGCTAAGCTATAAAGAAAATTACTGTATGTCTTAAAGAAACACGCTTTTAGGAGAAAACCCTTTCCCAGAATAAATCTGGGTCTGCATTTCTGAAGTTAGCAATGTTTTTACCGATAACCTGTAAGCATAAATCTTCTGTACTATCAGAAAATAAGATCTGCTTTAGCATGGAGCTCTAAGTAAATAAATAGAAAATAAGTAACGACAGGGTTTCTGTGAAGAAAAGGTAAAAGGAGGTGTGTGGGCAGAGAGCACAGAAAGCACACAAAGGGAGTGAGTAGTTGCACCATTTGATTGATTGATTATTTGATTATGGAGACTATATTCTCAATGAACCAAATTGAGACTAAATTCTCCATAAACTGGTGTGTATATATCTTCTCTGAGTTCAGTGGAGTTCTCCTAAGACTTCAACTGATTCCTTCTTCTCTCAGAAGAGAAATCTGGGAAAGGGTCAATAGCCCCATTTCTTTCCTTGGTTGAGAATATCCAGTGATTAAAGTCACTGTTCTCAAAGAGAGCATTTTTACCATCTTGTCTAAAAAATTCCAGAGGCAGTGACCTCTAGAGTGTAAGATCTTTCTGTAGGTTTCCAGAAGCACTGACAAAAGACAGATGGAAGGGAAAAGTTTGGTGTGTACTGTGGTGTCATGGTTTAACCCCAGCCTGTAACTAAGCACCACGCAGCCGCTCGCTCACTTCCCCTCTCCAGTGGGATGAGGAAGACAATGGAAAAGACCAGACTTGTGGGTTGAGATAAAGACAGCTTAATAGCATAACAAAGGAAGAGATAATAATAACAACAACAGCAGCAGTACCCAAATGATGCACAAATGCAATTGCTCAGCATCTGCAGAGGAAAAAAAACAACCCCAATGCCCAGTCTGTTTCCAAGCAGCCATCCCACCTCATGGCTAGTTTCCCCAGTTATATATGGAGCATGATATTATACGGTATGGAATATCCCTTTGGTCAGTTGGGGTCAGCCGTCCTGGCTGTGTCCTCTCCTAACGTCTTATACACACCCAGCCTACTCGCTGGTGGGGTGGTGTGAGAAGCAGAAAAGGCCTTCACTCTGTGTAAAGCACTGCTCAGCAATAACAAAAACATCTCTCTGTTAACAACACTTTTCAGCACAAATCCAAAACATAGTTTTTCCTTATGTGATACAATGCAATATGCAGTATGCAAGCCTTTCCAATCTTGTTTCAGATATATTTTGTAGGTTGAATGGAAGTCTAGGCAGCTGAGTTTTACTGTTAGATACTGTTAGATTCACACAACCAGTGAATTTCCTTTCTCAGTACCTCAGTCTGCCCTTTTTGTACTATGGGGAATATTTTTTTGCCTCTCAAAGGGGCTGTGAGACTTCTGAAAGAGCATGAGCTCATCAAATAAGATAAACTTTGAAGGTTCAGCTGTGTGAAGTGTTATGCCCATATATGAGGTTTCAGAAAGGCCAAGGGAACTGAAAATGTTAAATACCCCCTCAGTAATTTAGGTATTTCTCTTTTTGAAGTTAAGCTAGATCCCCAAATTCTGTTTTAATACACCTGACATTTTTCTTCCTTGTTACTTTGGATCAGATTCAAAGCATTATACCAATGAGTAATAAACAGAGTTATCTTCCTAATCACTTACTAAAAGCAAAAAGAAGAAAAGTTTCTGAGACTAGAGTTCTCATTTGATTTTTTTTTAATGCAAATGGCAGAAAATTACTAGAATTAGTAAGAAAAGAATAATAAGAAACTCTAATAACATAGGTTGTTTGAGGGTATATTTTATGCTAACTTTATGACCAGACAAATTGGGATAACACAACATCACTAGGATTTTCTGATTTGAACAGACTAGATCTAAAGAAGAGGGCTGACAGTTCAGACTGAAGGGCTCAGTATGTTTTGCCAGTGCTAATAATGGCTCTACAAATGTTTCTTGGGGATTCCAAACCTTCAAAGTAGTGAAGTATTTCTTTGATTTTTTTTTAAAAATTGTAAATCATACTCACTGAAGAGGCAAACTTTTACATCTCTTTTACACTGATGACTCCTTCCTAGTAGCTTAGAATTGTGCTTTACATAGAAGTTCTCCTTTCTAGAGGTGGGATTTTTAAAGGACTTATTTGAAATTGATGGGTGATTCTCTTTGCATGTCATCAAAACAACACTGAGCCGTGAAAAACACCAAAATTCCTGCCAGTTGCAACCATGTGTCCGTAAATTGTTTCCAAACATATTTTTGGAGTTTGCATGTATCTTCTAACATTGTTCCAGGATGCCATTGTAGTCTAGCTCACAGCTGAGCAGTTGTGCAGAGGAGGTCTTGTGTTTCCTCTCAAGTTGGACATGTGCCCAAATGCACCCAAGCATAGGGTGCAGTAGGATAAGGTCTGCTTTCAGTAATACCAACTGCCAGTAAACTCAAGAGGCCTATTAAAAATAGAAATAGTTAAGACAAGTGGTGCAGCCACACAAAATTTTCCTGGCAGGAAAGAAAAGGTGTGCACTGGAGCTGTGATATAAATTTCAGGCTTATAAGGATTCCGTCTTCTGTGGTGATCTCACCATAACTTCTCAAGTCATCAAGAGGGGCAGCTCTGTAGTAATGGTTTAACTACAAAGTAACATTTTACCTCATTCAGTGAGGATGACAGAAACCCAAAATGACCACCTTCTGCTCTTAGTTTCAAAATTCAGTCATTCCAGTGGCACACTTAGAAAGCCAGGCTATGGGAATGAGTTTCCATTTGTCCGTCTCCCTGTCATCCTCCAATTTGATGTGTACTTCAGGAAGGTTTAAGATCAGTTCATTTGATATGCTGCAGTTTTGGAGAAATTATATAAAAACTCCTGATTTTTTTTCATTTCAGCTTATTGGGAATGAAGATTTTACAATTATTAGATGACCTGACCGAGAAGCATTCACAGAAGAGAACAACGAGAAGGAATCAACTTTCACAAACAGAGTGAGTAGAAAGACACAAAATAGATTTGTATTTCAGAACTTTTCATAGTGACAGCAAAAGCAGGTCGTTCATATGGATTCAGAAAGATTCAAAAGAACAGACCTAAGGAGGACATAAAACATGATGAGATTGCACATCTGAGTGAAAAAGAGCCACCTTCTTCCTCCAAAATGCCCTTCAAACACTGGTGCATAAAAAACAGGAAGTAAACAAGCTAGCAATCAAACAGACAGAAACCTGGACACTGGTTCTTATATCGCAGTTGCCTCCTCTCCCTGTTCCTGCCACCAGGTCTCGCAAGACCTGGATGAGAAGCCTGGAGAAGAACGGAGTCCTCCTTGCTGGGAGCTGCACCTCCTCTTAGGAACTGGTGACTAAGAGGCCTGTAGTGGTCTCTACACGGCTTTGTCCTGAGGAACACCTACCACCTCTCCTGTCAAATCAGCAGCTGTGAATGGCACACAGAGATAAGAAGGTACAATTGCTCACTTACTGTGTCCTCACTACTCTATGTGTTGCAAAGGTTCAGCTCTTTTCAGTGGTAGACCTGGTACAAACAAGGACCTAAAAGAGACCAGAACTCAAGATAACATCTCACACATCTTGATCAGTCAATCTGATCTCCCTGTGGGAAGAGTACCTCAAACTGGAGATACAAACAGCCTAGTAAAAGGACTGAAACCAGTTACTCAGCAGAAGGGAAATCTCCTTCCTTCCCTGCTCCTTTTAGTCTGAAAAGTCACCTTGCACATTACAAGAGCTTCCTCTGCCTAACTGACAACGTGGCAGCCCTGCCAAGAGCAATTTGACTTTGGATGGAAGCTGGATCTGTGGCAAGCATATACTTACAAAATAAGTCACGCTTTCCTTCCATTGAGTGCATGTTCTATTTATAGCACATTCCACATTATGCAAGGATTCCCAGAACACTGCAGACTCTAGCTGAAAATTATATATGCGTAGCATAGAGTATAAGAAGCAATATTTTTAAAATCTCATTGTTAGCAGAATGAGCATCCTGCAGATTTATCTACAGAAAAGCTGAGGTAAATTTGGAAAGATACTGTATAGTAGTGAAGAGTCGTTACAGTTAATTTTATTTTGTTTGCCAAATCATCTTGATAAATTGTATCTTTTAAAGAAGCAAAACAGTAATTGCATTTAAAAAAACCTGAACAGCTGAGGTAAGTAGTTCACTTGATTGAAGAGTGAGATTTTTCTGATGTTTGAGAGAGTATGTATTTTAGAAAATATGAGGGAATGTTTTAGAATGTGAACGATTTAGGACAAGAAAATGTGGATTCTAACACTTCAATGTCAACTTCCTCTGAAAGTTGTGACAAAATACATCATCTTTCTATCCCTTCAGCCACGGGATAGGAATTTGCAGTGAAAATTTGTTTTGTTATGCAAATATTACAAATTTCTTAGATGTTCATATTGAGAATAGCAAATAATAAAGCTGGGACATAAATTATTTCAGTGACATTTAAGAATTTCTAAATCCTCAAGAAAAGCAACACAGCAGGAGAGCCATGAGGATATAAAGGCAAAATACATATATCGCTGATCATACCTGTTTTCATTGCAAATACACTGTAAACACCTGCATCTATTTCTTTTCCTCCAACAATTATGTCATGTAAACTCAAAGGACTCTTTGAAGCAGGCCGGCTAGCAAAGCTTATTCTGAATTCTCAAATGACTTATCACTCCTAAAGTGTGAAGCAGGAATTTCTGAAAGGCAGACTCGATAACAACCATTTTGAAAATTTGGCTGAGTTTTGTCTAAAACAAGGAAGATTTGTAATTCTATTACAAAGTTGATTATCACTGAGTCATCACAGGTTTTCACTGAAACATCAAATACAGATGCAGTTTTGGGTCAAGACTATTCAAAAATATCAACAATGGCCATTTTCATGCCAGTGCATTCTGTCAGACTTCACAATCTTGACTAACTTTAAAAAATGGATGTATTGATTGCATGTCCCAGTCTAATTTAGACAGCAGATGCACCCAAGCTCTGTTAACTGGTTTGCTGGCTATCTAATCAATCCAAGAACAAATAGTACTAAATTATATGTCAATATATTTTTTTAGTTTACTACACACTTGCCAAGTCCTGTTGTGAGGTGAACTCTGCAGTCTAATGACAAAATACACCTATAGAGAAGGCCTGCAAAGTTATCTTCAATAATGGGTTAAATTAGCAATATACCTGGGCTTAACTGTAAAATTTTATGAAGTGTCTTTAACGTGTTGCAAAGCAGAGCTTATACAATTAGAATTAAATAGCTTACCCTCAAAACCTCCTTTTGTGCTTCATTTAGAAATGGGGTTAACAAAGTTTCTTAACAAACACATGATGCTGTTGCTAACACAGCATTCTGGCCTCTGTACCTATGTATCAGTCCCTATTCTGTAGTGTTTCAGTCCATTAAAAATCTAAAATAAATGGGAAGAGGAGAGAAGAAAGGAGGGTATTTCTAGAACCCAACATAACGTGGAAGGGAATTTTAATGGTATTTTTGTTTAGTGATACCACCCATACTTTTTGTGTCACTCAAATTTTAATCTCTGAAGTGCTATTTTTCCATCAACAAACTATGGATAGAAGGTGATGTGAGCTCCTCAGTTGTCTATCCAATTATTCATTATTAATGGGCTGAGCCGCAATGTAAACCTTCATGCGTAACTTTAGAATCAGAAAGGTGCCAGATTAGAGAGTTTTAATTACCCAAGTGTCATCATTTGAGCTCTCTCTTCTCATACCCTTTCATTTTTAAGTCAAACCTCCAGTCTCACATGTTAGTTTTCGCACATCATCCACCAGCTACTGGAATAATTCACACAAGGTGTGAAGTAGTCTGTTTTTAGCTATCTGTTATAAAGTTAGCAACGTTACTATTCTTACTGGGCACAGAGTGTAAGATATATTCCCACACTGGGAGAGTATTTAGTAAGGTCACAAGGATACCCAGTCCTTATCAAACACATTCCCTGGAAACTTGGCAGGAGTTTTGTTTTACGGGAATTCAGGGGCAAATTACTGGTATTGGGTTTAGACTTACTTAAATTTTTCATGGTTTGTACAAAAATAGATTTGTATTACCAACCTGTAACAAAATTTGTTGTCAGCAGTATTCAAAGTCTAATTTTGCTTTGAATAAATTGATTCTGAATTCCTTGAATTCACTAATTTTGGTAGAGTTGCTTCACATTTTCACTAGAAGCAGGCTGTATTCACACTAAGATTTATTTTAGTCTATTTAATTATTTCATAAGGAAGAAAATGGAGCTTTTAAAGATGATAACATCAAGCCTAGAGGCAAACACAGAGTAATATATATGCAAGGACTGGATGCAAATATTTTCAATGTTTAAAAAGGATTTTATGTAACCTGGAAAAACAGAAGCAATAGAAATGTACCTCTAAATGGAAACAGAACCCCACAGAAGGACAGGACTTGATCAGAGTGCTATGTCTCTACTTCTAATAACCTGTGGGAAAGAGGGAAGTCCCCCCACACACTTTGTTTCTTGTAATTTTTCTGACATTTTCCTTAGTCTCTATCCTGTAGAAAGTATCTGTGTGTGGTAGGAACTTTGCCAGAAACAGTGAGGTGGAAATTGAACTTAAACAACCACTGCAGATCTTTGCAGAACTCCCAGGCAGCCTGTGTAGTAGCGGGAGGCTCTTCAAATTCTGCTGCCAAGCCAGACCAAACTACATATGCTGAAAAGGTGTATTAAATAACATGGCACAGTGTATCCAATGGAAAAGGTTGTGATCTGCTGTGCTTGTGAGGATCAGAAAAGCATGGTGAGCAGGGAAAGCCTTATTTTAGGGAAGGGTCTTTAAAAAAAAACAAACCAACAAACCTAATAAAGGGGAAAAAAAAGAAGAGCAGGAGCAGAGTTAGTTATTACCATCTGCAAAAGCTGAATATAGACTCAAGAAATGAATGAGGGGACTCAGATCCCTCTGAGAATCCAAAAATGTGTATAAATCTAAGTTATGAGGCTTAGCAATTATATTCAACTATATATCCTGAAAGCAGAATATATATGTAATACACAATACAAAGTATTTGCTGTGACATCATCAGCTGGCTTTTGTCTGTTTGCTATGCACTGAGGCCTACCCAATGTTCTCAGCCTCAGTGAGAAATTGGAATTTGAAGCTGGAGAATTCATTAGTTTCAAAGGAAAAGGACTAAGGCCTAGATCCTACCTTGTACTACACCTGTGCAATTAGAGACTAGGGGTCACCAGGAGTCCTTTTCTGCCCAGGCACATACCCTCAGGCAGCAGCGCTCAGGGAGAACAGCTGGCTGAGCTGCCAGCCTGCACTCTGCCTCCTCAGTGTTACGTCTTCTTCCCCAGCACGCTGGTATGGCATCTTGCCATTTGCAGCACATTCTGGCCAAAAGACGGCCTTTGGATACAACTGCACTCCAGAAAGTCCAGCAAAATAAATTGACTCAGCCTATCTGTCAGAATAAAGCCTTACACCAAAGGGTACCCTTTGTCAGAAGCTGGCAGTCCAGCAGAGGACAGCCACACTTTGGAAACTTGCTTTCACGTCCTGCTCCATCAGGGATTTCTCTGTGACCCTGAACAAGTAATTTGCTTGTCTATGCCTCGGTTTGCTGCCTGAAAATATTTAGAGGAGTTCTGGAGAGGAAGATTGTAAAGCCCTCAAACACAACAGTACTGAAGACCAGAAAAGTGGACAAACTTTTTGGAAACACAGCTTTCTACTTCAACTATCAAAACCCCCCAACTGTACCAGAGTTCAAGTACGGGGGTCAAAAGAGCCTTCCAATTCTTTCCTTGGGTAATGAACATGTCTTCTGACACTTAAACAACCACTGCTGACTGATAAACAATGCAGCATCTTGCCCTTCTGGCCTACAGAAAGGGTCACCACATGTAGTTGTTCTGGGAAATGCAGATCTTGGAAGACTTCAGCAAGAATGACATAGTTCTGTTATATAATTATCATTTCTTCTTTAAGATACAAAGCGCTCAGTAACGTTCCCTGGCTTTCCTCACGTGAGAGTCACAGTGCGCTTTGTGCAACATCGCTCCTGAAGCTCACGGTTCAGTAACTTTCTATCTGCCTTGATTGTAAGTGGCAATGTCAACGCTCATGCCAAAAATAAATCCTCCTGACGAATGACATGGATACTCCACAGGCTTAGAGGCATCTTTTTATAGCAACCCTTTGATTTCAGATACCAAACGTCTGCTATTTTTGGCACGGAGGCTTGGAGAAACTTTCATGGTCTTTAGCCTACATGACCAGTTTTGCACACAGCTCAGGTGCTGTCAGAGTACTAGTGGCTTTCTTAAAGACAGGGAAATATGTTTATTCTACTGGATATTTGTGCTCAATAGAGCAACAGCTGACCTAGAAAATGGAGACTGTACTATCAGGTGAAGTTTTCCAAATTGTTGCAGGGGTATTAAGGACTTGTCACTTTAAGAGGTTCTAAGATGTCTGATGGTTTGATACTGAATGTAACTGAAAAGAATAATTTTGAGTTGAATTAAAGAGAAATAAAATGTAACTATGGGGTGACTTTGATGTATTTCCTCATTTCATGACACAGAGAGGATAGTTATTTATTTATTTAAACAAGAGAATGTGGTTCTAATGGCAGATGCCAAATTCACCGTCTGGCAGATGAAGTTTGCTATTTATTCATGGTACAGATTAAAATGTTTGGGTAAGGACATCTTTAAAGTAATCATTTACCTCTATTACAGTTCCACCAGCCATAAACAGCACTAGAAGCTACTGTGTAGGCATAGCTCTTGTTATTTTACCTCACATCAGTTCAGTATAACTGGATAACAGAGTAGTAAAATTTTAGCAACGCCTCCTGATTTACTCATTGCTATCAACATTCTAGTGAATTATATTTCTGATATTTACTATTGCAGTCAGAGCCAAATCTCAAGGAAATGTATTGCTACTGAATGTTCTGTGGTTTGAGCCCTAGCTTACCATAGTAAGTACAGAATCTGGAAGGTACTTTAATTTTCTGGTCCTTATAAATCTTAATATCACTGGTAAGATTTTTTCAAACAAGGATTACCATTTTCATGACAACGTCATTTGCAGCTGACTAAACACTAGCTCAGGCTATCAAATCAACTTTTAGCTAGGAAAACGTAGTACCAGGAGACAGAAACAAGTAGACACTCTGGAAGGACAAATTTAAAAGAGAAGCTACATCTAGAATACTGTGTCCAGTTGTGGGGGTCTCAGCCCTCTCCACCAGAGAGAGTACAGTGCAGAGCCACAAGGGTGGTGGGGGACTTGAACGTGTAACGTGTGAGAATAGGTGAGGGAATGATGTTTGTTTAGCCTGGAGAAGAGAAGGCCAGTAGTTCCTTTATGATTGAAAGCTGTTGGTTGCCTAGCTTGAAGATTTCCAACAAATACTTCTTTAAACTGTGGCATAAATTATATTATGAGGTTCTGATTTCAGCAGTACTTCAGTTCTGTGGGACAGAAGATTTACTTTCAACTTGCCTTCAGAGTTAGGAGCTGTAATGCCTGTTCCTGATATGGTTCACTATTGCCAGCTGTTCAGAAAGTCTCTAGTGTTTGTACTTGGCACCATACAGACACAGAACAAATACAGCAGTCCCTATCCATCATTCAGAGCAGACAAATAGTGGTAAGGTAGAGTAAAAAAAAATAAATTCCATGGCTCATCATCAGAAAAACTGGAACAGATGCCCAGATCTCAGTTTAATGCTTTTTTTTTTTTTTCCATTGGAGTTTCTTGCTCATGTTCCCTTTCTGATCAACATGACTTAACAGCTAATCTATATAATAAAAGTACAAAGGGAAGAAAAAAAAAAAAGAAATCAGCGTTAAGTGTCCATAACCAATACCTGAAATAATTTAAAAAGTTAATTTTACAAGAAGTCTGTGAATAGGACCTTATTTCTTCTGTAAATAAATATGGTCCTAAATACCAGTGCATTAAGGCTGCTTAAGGCTGAAAGTAGGATGATTCCAACTTGTCCTATTTTAGCAGGGTATACTCAAGGTATACTTTTTAAGACTACTGAATGCAATTCATTTCACAATTACTTTGAAAGGATTGACAATCTGACCAGATTAGATTCAAAGCCTGTGTAGCAATTGCTACGGCTGAATACAGAGCTTCATATACCTATTCATTTTAGCTGTTCACTGATGTTAATACCCACCGGTCATTAAGTAAAAATTCATTCCTTTAGAGTTTTCCCCCTAAGGCATGCTAATGAATTTATTCATGGATGTTAATCCAACTAGTAAATTGTTCCTCTCCCTCTGTACATAATCTCCCTCTCCTTTTAGCATTTGAACATTTCAAATGTTGAAAGAGAGACTATAACCTCCCACAGAATGCTTTTCCTGTAAACAGTGAAATGAAAAGAACAAAAGATGACAGAAGGATAGAAAAGCTACTATGCTTTTTGGATAAGGTGAGAAAAACATTTATTTCTAAAAGCTGATATATAGTGTATTTGCATAGATCTGTGTATGCGTATGTTCCTATGTTTTAGCAGATTTCTTCTTTGCCTTTTTCAGGTCTCCATAATCTGGTCTGACTACAGGGAACAGCCCATGGAAGAATATGTGTCGTCTTGTACTGTTTCTGCCAGAATTGCTTTATTTGTGAAAACAACAGAAAATAGGCTCAACTAAAATTAATAGAGAGTCATAACTTACACTGTCAACCAGAATACTGGCAACAGAAAAATATATAGTAAAACAACAAGCTGTTTTGGGTGGGAGAAAATACCCTTCCTCTACCTTAGAAATAAGCCAGGGTAAGGCAATACTATTTATTATCTATCTAGCACTACCTCCTGTGTGTAAACACTTGAAGAAAAAAAAATCAGTCCACATGCACAAAGATGCTCTGAGCTGGGAGCATGCCTTCCCCTTAAGATAAAAGATGGTGCAGATCTCCTTCAGCAAGCTGTGACCAGAACCAAACAGTGAAACAGTCATATCAACACAGCACTGTACAAAAGGTCCCACCAACAAGTTTTTTACCTAACAGTGTTGCATCCCAGTTACTATTTGCTGTCTTTGGAGTTGAAGCTGGCCACTCTCCAGTGCCATGCCATAGCTAGCTATGTATAAAGTTCAGTGATTAAGTTCATAAGTAAGTGATAAAGTTCAGCATTAATGAAAAGGTGCATATCAGAATGCAAAGAACTGAGAGAACACATACAGCTACTGCAAAATAGCTAGCAGACTAAATTCATATCAATAATGTGCAGTAATTACCTTTGTAAACAAACTCAGGTTCAGACTACTACTCATCTTACTATTGGCTTATCAGCTTACATACTCACTTTAAAGGATGACAGTTATAACCCGCTGTGGAGAACTTTCTGATACATTATAAATACCCAAGATAAACCTCCAAATACATTACACTTGTGACCCAATGGAATAAGAACTCCTCCAGACTGATCCTCCAACAACAGGTCGAAACCTTGATTCTTGTTTTCCTACTGGCTTAGTTGTCTGTTTATAACTGGAAACACCATTTGCATATCTTAAATACATAAGGTTTATGATTATGTTACTCAGTCGGAGTCAGAGAAGCAGTAAGAATACTTGGAATAGCAGGTTACCAGGTAGAGGGAGATATTTCTTTTCATTTCAGCCTGAAATAACACCAAAAAAGGTGAATGCCATTATGCAAGCTACAGACAACTTGTAATTAATGTCTGAAATCCCCTTGTAATTTAGCCTTTAAAGGGGAAGAATCAAAACAACTATCAATTATAAAGACTACAGAGCAATCTTAGACTGTTGTTTTTACACATAAGTGGTATCAGTTTATTTCCAATATTTTTTATAAAAAAACTTGGTGGAAAATGTGAGCACCATTGTTTGGTTACATCCCATGCAAATTGCCAAGTGCGTAATCTTTAGGGAGGCTTTTCTCATCCCCAGTTTGATGTGCTAGGTGGAAATGAGGACTCTGCTGACAGCAGGCCAGATGACTGATAAAGTAGACATCTAGCACTGAGTCAAATGCTCCCCAATCCCAACATATACACTTGACAGAGACAGACATTTGTGTAATTAACATTTGGCAAGGAAGAGGCAGATAAGTAGTCAGTAGGCAGCTTACTGAGAACTGAATAGCTCTAGTCATCTGTGTAATATGTGCACCAGCTGTCAGTCAGAGCTGGGGGGTTTCTCTAGACTGAGTCATGTGTGTACACCTTTCCCTAGCGCACAGCAGAAGAGTCCTTCCTTTCCAGAAACTGTCAGAGACACACTTTTCAGCAGACAGGAATGCAGTGTAGATTAGCAAATTTCTAAATGCATATGATAAGGGTTGGAATCACAGTAAACTTACCTAGTTTAAAGTATCTCCATAGTCAGAATTATAAAAGTCTAAAGAATTTGTACTAAAATAAATGCACTAGAAACAGATTTTTGGTACAAGTTCTCATTAAGGCTCCTTCCTTGTGTTTGCTTGCTGGAAATGAAGTCCTGCAGGTGAAGCCCTATCCACTCACAGCAAAGGGTGCCAAACCAAAACATTTTTACCTTTTCTTGAAGGCAAGCATCTCTGAATACAGTACCTCTGCTCCCCTTAAAGCACCTCTGAATACAGTACCTCTGCTCCCCTTAAAGCACCTCTGAATACAGTACCTCTGCTCCTCTTACCTCCAGATTACAACAGACTTACTGCCTCTTTTTGGAAGAGCTGTGACATTTTTACCATGAAGCAGGAAATGCTCAGCATCGTGTTTCAAACAAGCTCTCTTGCCTACATGCTCTGAGTTGTGAGCCATCAGCAAAAGCAACCTCTTTGTTTCCTAAAGCAAATATGTGGAACAATGCCTTTGTTCCCAGATAGCGAGACTTAATCTGTTTGAGACTTTAAGAACTCTTTGGGAAGCCTCCTTAATAGCTGCAGCTGGGTACTGAAGTGCTACTACTATTATAGTCAGAAGGAGATCACTTTAAAATATCCACAGACCCAAAAAAACCCAAACAACTTCAGTCTTCAAGACTGAAGGTTGAAAAATATCTTTGTTTTTCAAAACCATGGAAACTTACTGTGAAATTAGTTCCAAAAAAAAGGCAATAGAGTCAATGGCTACTATAGACTATAAGAGGGCCAGGTGCCCATCTATAACATGGTTTATAGTCTTGAGTAGAATTTCAGACATTTATGGTAACCGAGAACCCGGCTCTTCTCTTCAAAAGGTGAAATCAATGTAAATGCGGGTAAGAGGAAACGCACACTGAAACAAGAGTGTGCATTCTGCTCAGTCATTCTAGGTTTTATACTATCTCGGTGATTTTCAGTTACAATTTTGAAAACACATGCAAGAAAAACTGTCTAAACATTGTGGCAAATGTATCTTGCTACTATTGTCTCCTGTGGATAGAACTTCAACTGGTACTTTTCCATGCAGAGTGTCCCTGAATTCCCCAATACAAATACTTAGACACAGCTACAGTAAAGAAAAAATCTAAGTGACATGGATGTCATTGCCATTAGCAACAGAGATTTTTGAAGTGTCAAAAAGCATGTCATCATTGGTCTTTTCAGAAAGATGTGCAAGTAAACTCCAAATAGCAGCCGTTGATGATATTCCCCAATTCACCAGTAAGGCAGAGGTATGCTTGGATACCATACAAAAGCCCTTCAGATGCTTAAATCTGTGTCCTTGATTGAGACTATATCCCTGCTCCCCTGGCAAACTCGAAGTACCAAGTACGACTGCTCAGGCAGAGCAAGCAGGACAGTGTAGTTATTTGACAACTGTGCATTAATATAAGTTCATATGCATCCAGCTGTGTTTTTAACTGGAAACATGCCTTGCGCACTGTGAACATTGCACAAACAAGAGTAAAATTATGTTCTCTTTGTTTAATTTCCCTGTCTTTTTCTGGGCAACTGTTGGGTTGAAACTGAGTTTCGAGTTAAATATGAGAATAAAACCTATCATAGAATTAAGTTTTAAAATCCTTTGTACATTAGGTTAAAGGCAGTGTTAGTACATCTTATTACTTTGCCATTTCCAATGTCTTGTAAAAGATGAGATTATCTCATTAATCCTGTTGTGCTCCCTCTAAGGAGGTGAAACACTAGATAAAAGAGCACAGAAATAAAGCAGTTGGTAAGTGGCGTCTGATAACTCGAGTATCAGAGCAAAGCTATGCATACTGCCAAAGCAGCCCAAAAAGTACAAATTGAAATTAGGAATCTCCACATTCTGTATCACCCAGCTCGACACAAACGAAAAAGCAGTTACTTTTGCCCAGTCTAAAGCGTGGAAGAAAACAGTCACGTTTCATGCACTGCTGCAGTTACTCTCTAACTTTGTTAACAGCCCTCTGAGAAAACTGTGCTGAGAGAGCACATTTTTTTGACAAAGAAATGTGACAATAAAAGGTAGCTTAAAATATATTTATATAAACAGATATGAGCTTGTTTTCTTTCCCACCCTCCTAATACTTTCATCTTAACAATTGCTCTTTCAGAAGACAATGATGAAAGGTGAAACATCTCATATCAATATTTATATATTAAAAAAATAAATGCGTAGAGGATTGTGGAAAAAACAAATAAAGTTAGAAGGACATAGACCACATTTTCATAGTTACTGTTAAAGTAGTGGGAACTCTGCAAAGTTGGAAAAAGCCATATTTCAGTCAGGGTTCCAGCAACAGGAAGAGAATACTCTGAGGAGCCTCAGTAGACTATTGGATGTTCAGAGGTCTTCAGCTGCTTTCTGTTCACATGAACACAACTTTACTGTCATATCTCCTAAACATAACTCAAGGAATAGTTTTGCTCCTAGTTTTGTGCTTTTACAACCAAAAACAAAAGTCTTCACATTGAATGAACTTGTTTTCTTAAGAAACTTGAATGATAATCATGGGAAAGAAGTAACAAGCCCTGAAGACTAAGAAGAAACATGTGGAATAGAAATAGAGTTGTCATCATGATTGTAAAAAAACACATTATGAAAACTGGGAGTCCCAAATGTTTATGGATATGAGGATTGAATGTCAGAAATGGAAGCTTCAGAGAGAACCTATGGAAGGTGAGAAATAAAGCTGTATGTCAACCATAATGCTGGAGACCATTAATACTTGCCTGATACAGGTGGATTTTACTCAGTTAATTGAAGTCGTCTTCAGATATTCAGTAGTACAAGAGCAGATTTTGTATTTGAAAAGTGAGTTCAGAATCACATAAATCATAGAATCACACAGGAAAGAATCATTTGGCTTAAAGACTTCATTTTCTTGAAGTTTATGGTTAGCATCTTTTTAAGCTTTACTGTATGGCCTTTGACATATCTAAAAGCTTATAATGGATTTACTTTTACCCATAAAACCTCCAACTTTTAACATCATGTTTTCACCCACCCCAAATACATGTTGCAACTAAGAAGGAACAGTCATTTCTAACAATCATTTCATAACAGTGAAAGCTTTCTGCCCTAGTGACCAGGACAAACTATCTGTTCTCAGAGAACTACTTTACAGTATCATTGGCACAAATTCCATCAGCTCCAAACACACAGTAACTTTTGCAAAGTTGCTAACATCCTGTCTCAGCAGTCTCAGTGTCTGAAATAGACATGTTCAGTAAGGGAGAACTAATGCTGGCTTGCCAAAGACTATCTGAAAACTAAACAAAGCATTTTGGAACAAATCATGGGAATAAGAAATGCTAAATTTCAGATTTGCTTTTACTATTATTTTTCTTACCATGAAGAAAAGTATCCCAAAATGAGTCAGTTTCTTTAATCTTGAGATGCCGAAAAACATTCACAATCCAGTGCCGTTAGTCAGCTCGGCTCTCCCAGCAGTATGCTAGACCCCTGGAATTCTCAGGCAATTTTGTAAAATGCACACTAACACTACAAAAAAACCCAACCAACCAACCCACTCAAAACACTACAAAACAAAACACCCCACCACATGACTGCTAACACACGTCAGCCTCTAGCTAGTGACCATTCATAAAGGGATTGGGAACGAGCAAACTTTCAATGAGGAATGATTCAAATTTCAGTCATGGTGCAAGTATGGTGCTCTAGCAGGGTGCTGGACTAGATCTCCAGAGGTCCCTTCTAACCCCTACGCATCTGTCAAACTGTGAATTAGGTTTCTTCACAAGGTAAGATGAAACAAACATGAGTTAAAAACTAGAGGTACTGTATTGTCATGATTCAATCCGAATCAGTCTGCTCGACTTATACACAATGAAACTTTCAAAATTAATACTTCATTTCATCTAAGCTGTTCCTGAATAAGCCACTTGACTTTAAAGAGCATTAATGGAAGTTCTGGATTGCCTTTTCATAGAAAATTAAGGTTTTTTCATCCCTTCCCTGAGGGAAAAAAAAATTGCTGGGTTTATTTCCCTATAATATTTTCTTGATTACCTCCAAACGTTCCAATTTTTATCCTGTGAAAATCAGAGTGAGACTGAAATGTGACTACAAAACATTTCACTTTAGCTAAAGCAACAGAAAATTATTGCGTTTCTCATTTTTAAATGAGAATTACAGTTCTATATGTTACTGAAAAGACTGAATGCTTTGAATGTTTTTTAAAAGAAAAAAAACCTTTTCATAAATTAAAAATGACAACTTTAAATCACTTCCAGATAGAGATTGCTCTAATGCTGTTACTTGGCAGGTTATAGGTTTTACAGACAAGCTACAAATCCTCCAAATAGACATCAATAACAGAAATAATTGCACAGTCTTTATAAAGCCAGATGAACAATTATACTGCAATATAAAAACCTATTTCCATTATAACCAGTGATGAATCAGATGCCCATTAATGAATAAAGGTTGTGAATCATCATCTTTAAAAGACTAAGACTATGAAATATAACAACTTCTTAAAATTGTCTGCCTCGCTTTTCTGTGTTAACAATTCCATGACCAGACATAGTTAAGAAATAACTGGAGTTTTGGTTCAGTGACCTAACCTCAGTATTTGTTTGACGCGCACCAAAGTTGTTTTGGTACCGCTTTGAAAGTTGTAAGCAGTTTCTTATTTTATCTCAAACAATTCACTCATCCACCAGTATCCAATTAAACGCAGTTATGAGTCAGACGGCAACGTACTATATTGGCTGCTGCTGACTAATACGGCAGGTCAACATCTATACATAGCACTGTTCAGTGAAGTAACGGTGACCGGCAGCTTTGGTTAGAGACGGTGACTGGCAGCACAGTGTATATGCTTTAAGGAGGTGTATCACATTGCACAAAATGTATAGTAATGTGCACATTACATTACTAACATAAGAAGCCAAGACATACCATTGAGACTTCCATATTAAATACCCCCACTTTAGTATTGCTTGCTAATGTACTTTACAATTGTTCTTCCCCCACTGTATCAGATACTCACTTTGCTGAGACTTGTCCGTATGTGAGGAAAGAACGTATCTAGTGTGTATGCCAAAAACAAATGTACGCAATATATGATTTTTAACCTCAAGCTTTCATAAGCATTGTATACAATGTAAATCAAAACATCCTTTGCAAGGAGGTTTACACCTCCACAGAGACCAAAGGAAAAAGACAAGCATGCAAGAAATACTTCTGTAATTTTTAAATGGGCAATTATTTTTCAAGTCAGCACATGATTTTCTGTTACTTTGTTTTCCTTAATCAGTCCTGGCTTATGCTACCCCCCGTGTAATTCAGATCACTAATCTATTTTAAAAGTCAGTTTATGCTTTGAGCTTAGATACTACATGCACAGCAAGTTAGCTCTGTAAGCATGGTAGCTTTGAACTATGCAGTCTCCAAGTCCTCTGAGCTTCACAAACACTAAAAAAGTCTGCTCAGATAGATCGCCCACTCACACTTGCTTATTTTTAAGAGGGCAGTATTAGCTTTCATGGGGCTTGGTGGTTTTTTGGAGAAGGGACAGAAAATTGTAATGAGGTACAATTTAAAATAGGATACAGGGAGCCTTAGTTTTCCTTCTTCTGACTTCTGAATGCACTAGTTATCTATTTTAATAGCTATAATTTTGCCACAAAATACTTAGCTAAAGAAAAATATCTACACAGCTACATCAGAAATTCCCTGCTTTAGGAAAGTAAAATAATTATTTTTAACATGTCAAAAACATGGGAGGAAAGACAAATCACTTTAACATCATTACGTGTTAATACATGTAACTAATGTTAATTAACATGTTTATTTACATGTTAATTTACATGTTAATTAACACATAATGTATGTCAAAGAAATGTCATAATTCCATACTCAGGAAGAGGAAGTGAGACTTCCATAAGGCCTGTCTATGGCACGTGGCCGAGTCCGGGCTAAGAGCTGTGAACCAGCAGCAGGAGACAGCGCAGAACAGGATTCCCAGATTGTATCTTCTCCTGATGATCTCATCTCTGCAAAATTTCTCACTCTTCACCAGTTTCCTTTTCCACCTTTTATTCCTTTTGGATACTTACAGCATACATACTTTCTTGTCCATTGCATATAGGGGGCAGCAGGACAACCACGACAAGGGTCTCCCAGCTTCATGCTTCCATAAGAGTCACAAATGGTTCTTAACAGCTGGGTTTCCCTGACCTTTTAATTGCCAGAGTTACATGGTCTGCTGCCTCTCAGCTTCCATCTCATACCTGTAAGTGTTTTATCTCACTCATACTCACAGGCCCCTTATAGATTTTAAGTAATTGTACTTTAAATAAGTTATAAGAAAATCATGCCATCAATTTCTCCTGTAAACTCGGTTCTAGAGACCACAGATGAACTCACCTGGTTTCAGCATGCAGTAAAAAAGTTGAAGTGAAGATTTCCTAGGAGGATGGTAGAAACCAGCAAGATGATATAATTCTTAAACAGCAAATCTATAACCTCTATATATATCTGCTGTCTAGAAAAGTGGTCTATAGCTTCTCAGTTACTCACTGTGTCTCAGGTCTTCCCACTGCACAGGATGCATGCTTTGTTTCTTGGTAAAGAAAGAGGAAGTAAAGACATTAGTTAGGATATTATTTCATTATAATAAAACTAACTGGCATAGTTTGGCATGCCAGTAAGGGAAGAATTAGGACAAAGCCTTCATGCATGCCCCAGCACCAGTGTTTCAGCTTCTGGAAGGCGCTGTGTGCCAGACACTTAGAGCAAAACATGCAGTTATTCACGGTGTTCCCAAAGGACACTTCTGGGCTGAAAGCCTTTAGTCTGCCATAAGAGCAGATAGTTTAGAGGATTCGTGCATTTTCCATTAGTAATCCTACTTGAGATGCTGAAATAAAAATCACATACCCATAAATTAATTTCACCACTTCAGCACCAAGCGTTGATAGGGGAGACCTATCTGCCTCTTACATCTAAGGACAGGCAGGGGTAACAAGATTTTAACTGTATGCAAGCCTCACCCGAAGAAGATAACTCAGAATACCCAGAAATCATTTGTTTATCCCACTGTATATACTTCATATTTTTTTCCTTAATATTAACTACCCCAATTTTTTTTCCTCCTTTCTGTCCTTCCAATATAAGCTGCCTTGAATCTCTTTTCCAGATGGTTTCTATCACCCTTAACAGCAATACAAAAATAGCCCATTTGTAATTTAAAAGTTTAGAACCAATTAGCTAAGTCTTTGCTTTCACTTCATCATCTCAGAACTTCTGTATAACAGATCATATTGTTCCAGCTGAGATCCTAACGAGCTAGAGTTTCTCATTTTGGTGGCCCCTAAATTCTATTTATAGACTCCTTTCCAACAATGAATTCATCTGTTCAGAAAACAAGGTCTGACTGTGCTCAAAAACAAGTTATAATGAGCCATGTCAGCAAATACTAGATAAAGGTAGTGCTGAAAGAGGGAAATGAATACTTCAAGCTCATTTATGATTTATGAGTTCAGGGCTGAAATGGAAGTGACACATAATAATGAACAATGGAAATACCTCTTGTTTGGAGAGTGAGGATGAATAGAACTTAGGGCTTGAATAGGTTATTAATAAGTTATGGATCTAACTATTTCTGCTACAAAAACAGATCAAAGTTCAAAAATTGATTAGCAATAAAGAAAAACACACTCTATCAGCTAATAGCCATGAGAATATGGACCTATAATCATCAGAGTCATGGGTATTGTACATCTAAATCTGCGTGTCTTTTGGGGTTAGAATGTACAAATCTCGGAGTTTCAGATTCTTATTCCTTCCAAAGTGTTTCAAGGAGAGGTCAATTGGCTCTGGACCAAGTCCCAGGATGTTATGGTAGTGAAATCTTACATGATCTCAAGGGAGAGCACAATAGTGCATTTTCTATGCCAGGCCAGGGAACCAAAGTTCCCAACATTTTTTAAGAGGTGGACATTTGCTTATTTTCTACTCTACCCATTTCATCTGCTGCTACATCTCAGAGGATAATGATCCTATCAACCAGTGCCTCAAGAGCTCTGACTTCAGAGGCAATGCCTACGTCATTGGCATGCTTTGCTTTAATTCAACGCTATCTTGAAAATCAGGGCCAGGCTTTGACACGTTTGTAAGGAGCATGTCAGAAACGTGCAGTTATATCTCTAAGGCCGTGGGAAAGCTCTTGAAGCAGCTAAGATTTCATCTAGTTAAGTATAGAAAACCTCTTTAGATACAAATAAAAGTTAAAATGAATGCACATTCATACCTTTCTCTCACAGAACATGAAAACCCCACATTTTCATATTACAAAAATGTATTTAAGGTAGCAAGATCCTTGTACTCATGGCTGTTGAGGACACTAGCTGCCTGCAGGTCCTGCTTTTCATCTGTAGACCAAATGATGGATTTCAGATACACAGATGTATAACATATAAAGCTGCATAAATCTGTTGGTCTGGCGAATACTACAACCTGTTTGAAATTTATTTAGTAATTTTGTTATATTTTTATCTAGATACGTAGACTCCTGCAACAATTTACAATTTTTACAAAACAAACAACTTGAGGGAAGCTATTTGATTACAGCTAAGTCATTTGCTAGCTTTTAGTAATCTAATAATAGAAAGTTACCAGCAATTAAGTTGAGATCCTGCTATCGATAGTTTGTATAAATTAGTGATTTCCACTCGAGTAATAAAAAAGAATTCTCACTTAGGTGGACTTCATTCACTAGTATCTCCCCAAATTCCTACAGAAGCACACTCTTACCCTACATGGAAAGAAGGGAGTCATTGCCGGCACTTCCTTTTTCCATCAATACACATTGCCAATTCATTTATTCTCAGCTCCAGTTTCAAAGACAGAAAACCTTACACTCCCTTGGGTGTTTGGTACTACTGCCATAATGCCAGCGCAACGGTGTGCGGGGAATAAGGACCGAGGTATGGCTGCGCCAATCCGCCTCTGAAGTTTTAAGGAAATACAGGGACAGCCAGTTTCCGTTTCGGTACAACGCGGGCATTCTGCAATAAGGGCATAAAGTAAGTGCAGGTTCACCTGTTGCTACATTTGCCTGGTTGTATTCTTTCTGTTGCTCTAATTAAACATCAGAACTTTACAATCCCTAACTCCTTAAAAAACGTATAACAAAGTAACAGAGAGTTCTCACACTAAGCTGAAAAAGGATCTACTACATCCATAACTGGAAGGTTTTTGAACTCTTTCAGCAACAGAAGTTTCATGGGAGATTGTTTTCATCAGCAGGATGAATAAAAGATGAGTTGGCAGGTGAGCAAGGTAGAAATATTTATTACTAGCACTCACTGAAAATGACACTAGAATGCCTCTAAAAGCGTGACTGAAAAAACCCAAACCAACAAACACGTAAAAAATTAACTAGTACTCCAGAAAAGGAAATAAAGATAACTGAGTACGCCTACTTTTATATCAGGTGGTTGGAAAACCACACAGAAGTTGAAGTCAAAATGAAATTGAAACCCCTTTTTCTGATATAGCTGTAAAAAGGCAGCAATGTCACATTCATTTTGCATTTTTACAGAGGGCTCTGCACTCTCTTCCGCATAATGTCACCAGCGAAACTTTCAGACTATTGGCTAGTGCAATCTGTTCTACCGTAGCTGAAGACTTCAGAGACACAGGATGGACTATAAACCAAGTCATAATAAAAGTAAGATAACCTTTTCAGCAATGTCAGGTGCATTTTTTGAAAAAGGATCAGGGTCATTAGGGAATTTACTTTTTACTATTATCATAATTAAAAAATACAATTACCTCATTCATAAACACAGCTCTGCAAAGGAGAGAAAGGTCCTATGTACATGGCTTTGGAATTCACAGGGGATATCCCAGCAACGAGAACCACTGGCAGACAGTAAGTTTCTTAATGCACTGCCAGATCAGAATTAGGGATGGATGCATAGCTTTTATTTGCTTTACATATGACTGCAAACAGTAAGAGATAACAATTTTGTTTAAAATAAGATGATGCAACATGAACCTCAACCCTGGAAGATTTTAATCATGATCTAGTTTCTCTGAAAATCTAGCCAAATGACCAGATTTCACTTTTAATAGAGCACAGCAATGATGTGATTAGCAAATATATCAAATGAATTTGATACAAGAACCTGATCCAAGTCCATGTGTGCAGCAAGTCTAACCCAAACACCGCAGCTTTATTCTGCCCCACCACCACCCATCATTTCAATCCTTCAGCTGAGTTGCCGGTACCGTCTGTTTCACTTTGATGGTAAGTGGTTAGAAAGAGAGACTCAAACATATCTCAGGCTGAACTCTGGGATTAAGCAGAAGGTAAAGCTGGTCTGGAGGAAGATGCATTACTTTTACCTGTGATAACAAAGAGGACAAAACAATTATTCTGTATCACCCAGCACTTCAGATCTTTGTTCCTTGCTGTGCTATACTGCATTGCTGTAACAGCAGCAAACAATTGGAAAAGCTCTTCTGTAGGATCACTCACATAGGCACCCGGCTGAAAGCACATCCTGTCACACTCTGGAATTCCCTCCCTCACCTGCTGCATGTGGGAGAAAGTCACATCCCCCTGCTCATATTGCTCTAAAAAATGCCACATTGCCCCTTTTTTCTTATAGTTGCCCAGAACAATAACTAGAAAGTGAAACACCATGGAGTAACAGGAAGGGAAAAAAGGGGGTGGGGGTATGGAAAGTGCAGCAGCAAGAATATATGAGAGATTCCAGTTTTAATCCAGTGCAGGTAACTACGTCCAGAAGAACAAACTGCAGTTACAGGGGAGGAAAAAAAAAATAAAAATTAAGTAGGGGGCCAAAACGCACCCACCACTAAACAAACGAAACACTTGCTTATCTCTCACACTCTCATCTTACCATAGACTCCCAGCTGACAACTAAGTTGAACTGATATCTCTGTGAACACCTAGACTGAACAGTAGAACTCCACCTCCTCACAGCAGCAAGCTCCTCCAGGAGCGTTTCAGTGTGATTCCCAGACTAGAAGCTTGCCCAGAGAACAACTAACCTAAGCCATAGCGTAGCCGTGGGGCAGCCGTGGCCACCTGCAGCTTCTGAGCTGCATGATGGCAGGAGCTAGGCCCTCGGGTAACGGCCAAGCAAAGACTTCCTCAGGTTTGGGAGCACTGAAGAGTTTCCAGAAAACTCAGACAGGTGCCTCTTGGCTTCACTTTCATATTGTTGTATGTAGCAGTGCCAGGACAAGGAGACTGTTTTCCACAAAGCTGAACCACTTCGGGTGCTTGGGCCATTACAGCTCGGTTTTAGCAAAGAATTCATCAAACTTTTGCTCAAATTACCCACTTCATAAGCTGGAAGTACTAATAAACCACATAGAATTTTTAAGATGTGTGTAGGTGATCGGTAGGGTTTTTTTCTCCATTTTTCAACAGCACCTGAAATTTACGTTATGAACAAATACAGAATAGCAAAGAGACTGAAGTCATAACAGCTCTCATTTTGTGAGGCTCAGGTGACATCTTCTGGCCAGCCTCAGTTCTGCAGGTACAAAAATCAAAGATTTATTCAGTAACGCGCTGAAACTGAAATCCTTTTTGTTAAGAAAAACACCACAGAACTGTGGGGCACGCAGTAGTGATGTAACAGCCACCTCAAAGCAACAAAAGCCATTTCAGAGAGCACGAATTAAAGCACCCCGAACAAAAGCAGAAAAGAGCCTGTCACAGGCTCCACCACTGGAGCTCAGAACCCCGCCAAGCTGACCATGAACTGCGGGCTGCTAATGCCCTTCAATAGCCTACAGCCAAGAAGAACTGTTTTCATCGCTAGCATCTTTTGGCTGATTTGAGAGAAGTATGACGTCAGTGTCTGGACTAACCAACCACTCTAGAACAAGTCCCTATAGGGCTGGGTCCAAACTTTCAGCAGGGAGGCACAAGAAGGGGCTTTGTGACCCATTTACCTACTGCCTAGGGCTCCAGTACCCTCTTAAGCATTGCTGCTTGGCCACATTTTTCCCCTCTGCATTGTTGCTAATTGGAAAAAGTTTGCCAGAAGGCAAAAAAAAGGTACTTTGTTTCCTCTGTAAGAAGTGAGATGTGTCCAGTTAAGCTTGCTTAACCCAAATAGAAACCACAATTCTGTTTCCTTTCCACTACTGCTTGGCTCCCATTCGTCTTTCTCCTTCAAGCTGTTAAAGATCTTCAGTCAAATCATGCTGAGAGCTTCCGACAGCTCAGGCTCGAAGAAGCCCAACTCAAGCAGATGCCTACTGCTCGTTAGCACGGCACTGTAGTGCAGGCCAACAGGCCGTAAAGTCTCTGAGCAGCAATTAACTCATGCAACAAGAAACAAAACTCATTCTTACCTGACCAACAACTGGGGAGATCCAACAATAGAAGTTTTAACTGGTTCTTCAGGATAAAGACAAAGATTTAGTAACATTTCAAGTGCTTTATTTGACAATAATACCATGAAGGTTAACCTCTCTGCAACAGATATAAAGAAAAACTTTTCCCCTCATGTCACATCTTGCTTTGTAAACCCAAGAGAAACACTTGCCTTGGATTCTTACTTTTCGACTGAAGTATTTAGCCTGTGGTAGTAAGGAGTACAGACCACTAACGTGACCAGTCGATATCTGACAAAACCACAAGGCCTGCACAGTTCTACTTTCAGTTCTCAGTACAATTACAGCGCTGAACAGAGGAACCTCTCTTCAGCTAAAATACCACCAAAGAACTCTTCCACAAAGTTTAGACAAGCATCTTCTTTTAGAAGAAAAAAGAAAAAATCTGTCCCCAATAATTCTCTTTACCACCCCAAAAGAGCCAAAGACTTGGAATTAATGGAAATTAAGTTAAGCCTCAAAGACTAAGAACATGAACACTTGCCTTGCTGCTGCTCTGTTGTAATTCAAGGATTTTATCAATGTTTATATGGATGTTGTATTTGTAAGGGTTTGGGGTTTTTTGCATACTTTTAAGACAATTGCAACACACACTTGATGCGAATGTTACAATGATGCTTTAACTGCTGATGAACACATACATGCACGGGAGTCAAAGTTAAAAATATTTTTACGTAGATTGTCAAATTAAGTAAAGCATAATGTGGCTATTTTGGCAGTGAACTTGTGCTCCCTCTGCTGACTCGTTAATTTAGCGGAACCTCAACAGTATCAAGATGTCCTTACTTTTATGTATTAACAATTATTTCCATTGTGGGAACGCCACAGAGCTGCAAACACCTAAGCAAACTCACAACACCTACTCATATTGTTTACTTTTACCCCAGCCCAAACATTTACACTCTCTGACCTGGCATCCGGCATCTTTTCATATGAGTATTCAGCGGAAAGAATGCCAGAATCCAGTACAGTAACCGAAACATTAAGTCTTTCATCCATTGAATAAAAATTAGTTTTAAATGTGAAATGAATATTTTTACTTACAAGAACAGTAATCCTCCTCACTATGTACAAAGAAGTCACCAAAAAACCCCAAAAGATCCCCCTGCCCAAAAAACACCCCAAAACTCCAAATACATTATGGAGGCCTAAATACTTCAATAAAAATAAGCATCATAATTTCGATCCAAGTTGTATTTCAACGCAAGGTTTAAGTTTCAGGGAAGAAAATAATATTTTTCTTCCTAGTATTTACATCAGTGCTTAACCTCCGATGTTTTACTTAAAAGTTTACTACCCAGAATACCACATGTTGAGAGAATTTGAGTGACTGTTTTTGACTATTGCTTCCTTGGACTGCTGTGGAAATCGCGAAAACAAATACCAAGCAGAACTATTTAACCTAAACCAAACAGATTGCCTGCAAAGATGTTTGTTCCAACCTGTTCAACATTGCAGGACTTGCATCCAAACGTGCTACCAAACCTCCTCATCATTGTGCTTGCAGGAGCAGATGAATGCATTTAGTTCGCTCATTTAAACACTGCTCATTCTTCCTCCAAGTTACAAAATACTATTTTATTAATGCTTACTAGCTGTGTTTGCAGTGATAGATGAAAATGTCTATGATCCACTTCAAATGGGAAGAACCATTATTTTCTTTACCAACAAGTATGGATAGGTTGTTTCCACTGGCCTCAACGAATTCCAGGGAGCAAGCTGTTAAGTCTACGATTTGCATTTAAAAAAACCCCCAAACCTCTAACTAGTCTAATGTTATCCTTTTCCACTGTAGGATAATTACAGCATTACATGTTAAACTGAGCAAAACTAACATGAAATTAGAAATAGTACCTTTCGTGCTGTCAAACACGTTCCCCAAAACAATCATTATCAATTTGCAGTTACACCAACCTACATACAATAACGTATCTAGGAGTAACACTTCAGATGACATAGTGCCACAGCGACTCTTGGAAAAGACAACCTAGATTTCACCACTGGGTGGTGAAAAAACAAACCAGCTTATTTTATGACTATATACTAGCTGGTGCGCTAAATTACTTTTGCAGTGGCAAGTTTGGTCTACGTCAGAAGTTTTCTAGGTTATATCCATTAAAAATTTATCACTGCCCATCAGCTCTAATATGGCTTCGCCCCTTTGTTCCTCTAGCTACACCGTTAAGTAATTTCTGTATTAAGAGGTAGTCTAGAAATGCATTCTTTTACTGCTTTATGTCTAAATTCCAAGCAATGAAGCACATAGGTAATTAAAGGATTTTGTAAGAGCAAATGGAAAGAGCCCACTTCAAGGCAAAAGAGTTCAGGAACACCAGGGAGGAGCTCTCCTCTCCTCACTCAGTTGCCTTGTACATAGACCAGACCCCTCCTGAGCTTAGCACAGGGCCGGACCTTCACCATTTGCCCTTCCCTGGTGGGTGAAAGCTCAGTCTCCACAGTACCAGCCTCAAGGGTGAGGGCACACTTTTAAAGTAAATTGGATCCAAGCAACAAAAATTTCAGCAGCCTCTGTAACATCTTGCACATACCTAAAGTCTTCTTGCAGTCCCTGTCACCAAGATTTAAGCGTCAGATTTCTTGAGCCAATCCTGGTTTGTTCTAGAGGAAGAGACAGACTCATTTTATCTGAAAAACAGGGCTACCTGCCTCCAGGTCGAATTGCTGGAGATACTTGTATATGTACAAGATGGAAAAAAACTTGAGTAAATTGGTTTCCCAGAACAGAGGTTTTTTAAGGATACATTCAGTGATTGCAGCTGTAGCACTGCATTACAGGTCAGTCCTGAATAGTCAAAAGCATGAGTATTTTTTAAACAGTTTTAATTTCCTTCTAATCAGATTATTTAAACACCTGAAAAAGAACCGAGAATTTTTATCTGGAGCAAAAGTACACAAAAAGCCCCAAACCCACAACTGCTACCAATTTATGACCCAATATCTCATCTACTTAAAATCTTGAGAAAAATGTAAGTAATTTTTCATCTGCTAAACTGCAGAAGGATAACACTTATTTTAGGTGAAATTCAGGGGTCGAAAAAAAGCAGTATTTTTATCTGCTCTGCTGCACCCACGAGTTCTTGCTCTGTAGCAACAGCAGTAAACAGTCTGATATTCCCAGCACGCACATTCTTGTGGGCAACAGTTACTGCTGTGCGTAAACAACGAAAAGAGTCACTAGAGAACACGAAACATAAGAAAATACAGCTGATTCGCAAGCTTGGCTTGGCACTCTACAAAGTCCAGTATAAAAGAAAACCATTGTAAAATACACAAAAGTGTATGTTCAGAGATTAAGCGATACATTCATTAGAGGAAATAACTCTGCACCTCTAAGGAAAAGCTGTTGTCCAAAGGCAAGATTAAAATAAGGATTAAACATTTTGGTGAAACGTCAACACTTATTTCTCTCTTCTAAGTTAAACTTGAGAAGGTGCTTTTAATGTATTTACAGCAAGATGAATTTTTGAACTTCTTGATCTGTCAAACTCCATTTAAATGACGATTGGAAGATTTGATGCACAGCACTTCATAGATCAATACTTAATAAAAGAGTATATTCTTTAAGGAAGTTAGACACTAAAATGCTTAAGTCTAGTACTGTTAATTCCTAAGAACGTAATTGTGAAGTCCCTCATGTGTTTGAGCTGTCAGTTGTCACATAAGCCCACACACAGAATTAAGAGACATTCACACTTCAAATTAATTGCAGAAGAGAGTATGCATTTGTTTCCTAGCTAAAAAAAAAAAAAAATTAGGGAAAAAATGTCTGACAATCCCAGGTCTCTTTGAACAGCCTTCTTTAGTGCTGTTTTCACATATACAACACAATTTGTTGAAGTATCTGACACATCAAATAATGGTTTGGTAGTTTGTTTATTTAACTCAATTACAGTGCTTCAATAGGATGCTATTCATTTTCCACAAGAGTGGAGCCTTTCTTACACTCTATGCAGCTACAGGTATTATCCACCTCTCTACTAAATTGTACCAGTCTCACTGAAATTTGTCTCATTTGTTCATTTGGAAAGTTTCATTAGTGGTTCCCATGGAATCAGAACTGGGTCAGCAGTCTTCAGTTCAGCTGCATTTCAGTGAACTTCTATCAAAACATTTTTCTTCAGTGGCTACAGACCTGGAAACCCAGGGAACTTTCACTAAACTTGTTTCTAGGAAGTTATTTTCAGGACTAGTAAGTAATAAAAAGATTTAGGATCTTTCAGACCATAACACTGGTAACAGCTTGACTATCAGAGAAAAACAGTTTCAGTATCAAAGTTGGCTAGTGGCATAGAACAGCAGCAGTGCAAGACTCTATACATTGTTTCCGTAATAATTTTCAATTGTTTCTGAATTAAAATACACCACAGTAACTGTGATATCGTCTCTGTACATTCTTGCGAGGTCTTCAGGCAGTGTCAGCATTGCAGCAAGTTTCTCTTGGTCCACCTCCCCGTACTCATTACTTCCAATCGCATGCCGTATTAAATGAGTGGCTACGTTCTGGTCAAGTGAGGCAATGCCTCTGTTTTTCCTCTGAAGTAACAAGCTGTGCATATAACCCAAATTAACTGGTTTCTCAAAAGCCAGTTGTGGTTTTTGCATATTAAGCTCTGTAAGGTGTCCAGCAATGAGCTTTACTACCTGCTCATTACTAAGCATCTCCCACAGTCCATCCGAAGCAATAACTAGAAACTTATCCTTGCTTCTTAATTTATGATACGTGACTTCAGGCTCTGCAGTTAAATAAGGGGGTGTATGGTAGTTTGGAGGAACATACTGATAAATATTCAAAGCCTCAACATCACAGCTGTTCTCGAGAACACTGTGTTGCAACTCTTTACTCCATTTTAATTGCACATCTCCAAAAGCTCTGGAGGGCATGAGAATCCCCAGTAATCTGTCATTCACAAATAAGGTTTTCTCCTCAGATCTAGGATGTTCTCTCTTCAATCTTCTGATTTCAAATTCGTCAAAGGCATTGTGGTCTCGGGTTAGAGGGAGAGCAGACCACGTTCCATCTTCTTCATGAACCCCTAAGATTGCTCTGCAATCACCAGTATTTGCAACATGTAAGTGAACGCCGTCAACGTGAGCTACACAAGCTGTTGCACCAGAAAATGCTACTTGAAGGGCAACATTTCTCATCAATTCACTTTCCTGGGGAGCCTGAACTTCCAGTGATATGTCCGAGTCTAACCTCTTGAACGCACATATCATGGCTTCTTCTAAACTAAATCCTGGCTCACTGTCTAGGTCCAATAAATGTTGCCAGTAAACCCGGAGGTTTTCAAAATACTGTGAAGTTATTTCTCGATACTCTACATCATTTGGATGCTTGTACCACTGCAGGATAGGCAGAACTGGTTTCATGCACTCCACGGCAAGCTCGATCTCTTCCAAGGTTTGGCGAGACATGAGAGAAACCGCTATATAATGAAGTAGTCTCTCACTTACTGCCTGAGCACATGCAGAACCTGCATGACCATCAAAGACACCAAACATCATCCCTTTGGTCTGCAAGCAAGCGGCTGCACTTCTGCGGTCTTCAATAGGGGTGTTGGATGCCAACTGGTTACTTTCAAACCTCAACACAGAATTTGCATTTTTACCTTTCAAATCCAGTATTTTATGGGATAATTCACCTGCTCTGAGTAAGTCATTGATTTGTGATGGAGACAACTGGAAAGAAAAGTGTTCCTCTTCAGTGGAAGTGTGTCGAAATGCTTTTTTTAAAGAGAAAGTATTGTCTAAACTGCAGCTCCCAGGAGGGTAGAGACGCGTTTTGGAGAAAACAAGCTTCCATTTTATCTTGTTTCTATTTGGGATGCAGATTGAGTACAAACGTCCTTTCCCTTGTAAAACAATGCTGTTTCTTGCTGAGCTTAAGATCCAGGATGATACAGTTTTTGACATCGTAAGTCACTCCGCAAATAGAAGCACCTTCCTTCAGTAACAGAGAATGCCCTTACAGCCTGGAATATAAAAATAGGAAGGGTATAGAATTTAGAAGGTTCCCAAGAAGCTTTCTATATAGCAAAAA
Organism: Psophia crepitans; assembly: GCA_013399095.1. Classification (NCBI taxonomy): domain Eukaryota; kingdom Metazoa; phylum Chordata; class Aves; order Gruiformes; family Psophiidae; genus Psophia; species Psophia crepitans. Next base: position 1,051,357 of record VWZZ01002235.1, on the reverse strand, counting down.
AGCAAGTCTAGAGCTCACAGAAATATTCCAAACATTTTTCCAAAACAGACATCTTTAAAGTGATACAATTTCTATCAGTTAATTATTGCCTTAGTGAATTTAGCTTAGGATATGACTGCCCCTCTCCAGCTAACTCATCAAAAATGCCAATTTTTCTTTTCCAGGCATGTTTTTCCTCATTGTGGCAAGGCTAAGAAGAAATTCCAACATTACAGGAAATGTAATCATAAACTGTTCATTGAAAAGCCTCATCTAACATGACACAGGAGAAACAGACCCAATTGAGTTAGAAAATAGGAACTTCAATGACAATTAATATGCAACTTTAAAAAAGCCTGCCAGAATAAAACTCTGTTAATACAGTCTAAATACCAAAACCAAGAGAAGATCAGTATTCAAGCCCTACAGAAAACCTCAAAGATGTGGCAAATAAATGATTTATATGAATTGCCATGATCCTCACATCTAGAACAAGCTAGTCTACCTTTCCAATTCTGTTCCAGTTTAAGATCAACCTTTTTTTTTTTTATCTTCAAGGTCTTAACCAACATTCACATGGGCAAGATTATTTTGCGCAGCTGAAGGCTGATTCTACTGCTGGTTAATTAGTGCATTTATCACAGCACTGTGCACTTTGATGCAGTGAAAGTTACAGCACAGGTACATTGACAGCTTTTACAGGTTTACAGTTTGGCTTGCTCAATTAGAACAAGCAGCTGTGAAGAGCTCTGCCATCAACAGCACTAAAACCTAGGGTACCTGAACAGCTGAAGTTCTTCAGCTGCCATGGGGGAGGTCCATCATATTGTCTCCTACTTTAAATAAGGTATTCGAGCTGTGAAAAATTGTTAAGTACAACCAGATACTTACTCCACAGCAGAATTTTGCCCCATGGATTTAAAAGCTAACTGCATAGAAGCACTACAAGTACCATGACACCCAAAAGATCATGCTAGCAGCCAGTTAGAACAATACAGTTTTCTTTGAGCTCTGACCTGCTTTCAAGTGGCCTGCAGCACTATGTGCTCTAGGTCTCAGGCCAAAGATGCTACATATGACTGCAGTATTGTTTTTTTTAGCAGGGTATTTCATGAGAAATAACAAGAAGCCAGCCTGGCCAGTAGCATAAAAATTATTCTAAGCAATCAGCAGGAGCTAAGAACAAATTTGAAGTATTCTAAACAAAAGGCCTACTGATACAACCCAAGAACTTTATTGAAATCCCATTTGGAAAACAAAAGCAACACGTCACAAACATCACTGAAGAGTACCACTCATGGTCAACAACAGAAAAGAGTGCACAAGCCCTCAGCAACAAGGACCCCGCCACTATAATTCTGGGGACTCTATGAGGACAGATGAAGATGCAGCATAATTTTACTGCTAATATCAGGAGAGCAGATGGAAAAGGCAACGCCAGTTCATTGCTTGAGGCTTGCCTGTTGTCCCCCGAGACACCTGTCTCGCAACACAACCAACACCTTTTGTCGTACTGCTGGGAGAACACAATGGAAAAAAACTAAAAGGAAGACAGCTGACACTGCTAACCCCAGCATCAGCTAAAGCACCAACAGTACAAGACAAACCATTCCCCATTGTTTTTCCTTCTTTCTCTTCCCACTTTTCTGAGCCACATGAGATTGAAAAAATGACGACTTTCATGTTCCTGACTCAAAAAAAAAGATAGAAACAGTGTTTTAAGCAGACTTACCCTGTTCACATCAGCTGGCTAAAAGAGACAGCAAAGTGGTGGGGTTTTTTCCCAGCAGCAGAGTTGCCCAATACCGTTTAGACATGTGTTTGCCTAAGGTCATGTAGCAATAGATCAGTCTTGTAGCACGCTTCTGAACCACCCCTACTCGCTGCCCATAACTACACTCAGGTTCCTACGCAGTCGCAGCATGCAGACACCGCTGCTCCTGCCCAGGACGCCCACCCATGCCCACTAGCCACTTCAGCACCATTCGCATTCAGACACAGTAGCCGTGCTAATAAAAGCAATATCCTAAAGACCATTATGTAAGCGCCAATTACATAAAGCTTACGCTCCCTGCGTGTCACACCTACCACTTCAGCACCAGACACAGCACTTCCTGATCAGGTGAATCAGTGTAATCACTGAAACCCAAACTGCCCCCACAACACAGCCCACTTGCTGCTGGGAAGTCAGAGAACGCACTGGGGGCCCACAGAAGAGCAATGCCTGCTTTATCCAATAAAATAATGCATATCTGTTAAATATACTTTTGCACGCACACCCAAATCCCCATATTCCCAACACTGTCTGCACACATCCTACACTCCCAACCCCCGTCCCCCACACATCAAC